>VCJE01000295.1:56958-67892 GCA_024140265.1 Backusella liffmaniae | reverse complement strand
CCAAGGGTGAAACCAAGGGTGAAGCCAAGGGTGAAGGCAACAATCCACCTCCAGGAGATGGTCTTCCACTTCCTGCTCTTGGCAAAGATGGTCTTCCTGTTGTTGGTGCTCTTGGAAAAGATGGTCTTCCTGTTATTGGTGCTCTTGGCAAAGATGGTCTTCCTGTTGTTGGTGCTCTTGGCAAAGATGGTCTTCCTGTTGTTGGTGCTCTTGGCAAAGATGGCCTTCCTGTTGTTGGTGCTCTTGGCGAAGGTGGTATTTCTGCTGTTGGTGGAGGGGGACTTCAAGGTGTTCCTGTTGTTGGTGGAGGGGGACTTCATGGTATCCCTGGAGCTGAAAAACTTCCTCTTGGTAAACTACCAGCTCTCAATGAAGCAGGAAAAGCCGTTTTATAAAAAAAGTAATTTCATACAGTAACAAATGCTCCATATTTTGTTGGTCAGACTGGTTTAGCTATTGTATTCAGTAATTTTCAAAATTAATTTTATACGAGTATAGGCCTTCATAGACATTTTGATACATTTTTTACCTTTATACTATATATTATTATATCATTACAATAAAAATTGTCCAGAGTACTCACATATGGACAGTAGCAACTTTAAATGTCTATTTGTGTTATTTCTTGACATTAGTTTTTTCTTTGTAAAACTAAATTAATTTGAGACTTCTGTAAGTAAAGAACACTTGCATTCAAAGGTCATCTTGGTGAACATCTATTTAGTATACAGGTCTCCTTTCACCAGAGTCAAATAACTATATAAATTGCATGTTCTTTTTTACATATTCATATGATGTGGTGAATTGTATGTAGCGTATTTTATTTATAATCCAGGTTTGCTCTTTAAATGATGGGTAGTCTAATCCTGCCATTATTACACCATAAAAAAGCGTAGTTTCCTATACACAATACATATCTGTTATTCATGCCTGTCTAGTAGTTTTGGTTAATATTCCTTCCTCTTTTCATTTTTCTTGGCCCTTGAGCTATTTTTAATAAGATATATAAAAATTTAAGAAAATGATACTTTCCTTTTAGATGCTGGAAATACTTTTTTAGCATTTTACTGATACAACAAGATGTTTATATAGAAATGAACATCTGTCTGTGGCCATTTATCTTGTTATAAACTAGTGTATATAAAGCAAGAAAAGTGTAAATTTTTACCCATTGGTTTAATATTTTGTTTTGAGTACTTTTTGCGACGACTATTATCTCGGATGTTTATATTAAATGTAGCCATAATCGAATTATGAATACCAAAACATAATATCGTTTTGAACTGTAGAATCATCTCGAAAACCAGAAAAGCAGAACGGTTTAAATTCATATTTTCAAAGGATGAAGTTGTCATGTGAACCCTATTTTTTTTTTGTACATAAAAGTCTTTTTTATTATATTTTCTTTTAATGCGATTTGTAGAATATCAATCACAAACAAAAGAAAATAGTATTAAACTTAGTCTAAATAAGGCAAAAAACACTGGGACTAAATAGCAAAAAGTAGTAAAAGTGTCAATACAATAAAATTCAATTCTCCCTAGCATATAATTGATAACAATGAAGAGCAAAGGGAATGAGCTCGATAAAAAGTAAATGAACTCCTTATATTTTATTATATTTCCCGTACCCCTTCGAATAGAAACAATGAAATAATTTTCTTTATCGTTTACATAACACAAGCCAGCGTGTGTCTGATGTTTTCTTTTGAAAGTGGAATCAAGTATCTCGTGGGAAGCATGTTATCCCAATGAAGTGTATCTGTGTTTTTTTAAAAAAAAATTCTCATTACTCCATGATTATGTGCTCCCCTAAAATAAATAAATAAACACTTCTTCATCATTACACTATTTTTATATAATGTTATAGCAAATAAATAAATAATGAAAGAGGCAGATAATAGAATTTAAAAGAGAATCATTATGATTTCATTCGGGAACTGTACTTTAGAGGAGTCTAGGTCTTTAAAATATGTAAACTATAGCAAAAATATGGATCAGGTGCATGAGCCACAACCCAAACAGAAGGGTACTCACACAAGGATATTTTATTGTCCTTTTTGATTATGAAATGTGCGTATTCATTTGATCTCATGCTATAAAAGTGCCATTTATTATAAACAGGTGATGTTTCATCAAAGCAAATCTATCAAAAAAGAGTGATTTTATATGATGTTGCACACAAAACCAACAGAAACCACAAGTGATAAAAGTGGAAATAAAAGGAGGTCTTGAAAAATTTAGCCGAATGAGATGCATGCATCAGTTGTAATATATAAATAAGATAGGAGTTCTTGTTTTTCTTCTTCTTCTTTTTCTTTTACTTTTCTCTACATTAAATATTCTTTTACTTTTCTTTGTATCTATTGCTATATTATATTCATTATGAAAAGATTTTCTTTTTCAGGTGGGGAAAAACTACCACAATATGAGGTTAAGCAAAAAAGACTTCCTTTACATCGATCTATTACAACAGATAGTGGTATAGACATACCTTCTCCTATAACTCGTTTTGTATGTAAACTATTAGGTAACCATTATATACTTACTTTGGTTGTTTTCTTAAGCATATTTACCTTTTTTATATCATTTTTATTATCTGTCTTTGTTTTACTTTTCTATGTATACATATATATATATATATATAATAATTATATATGCATAAAACGTTGAACCAATGATAAATTATATACATTTCACATATATATATATGTTATGTTAAAAGGTCTACCTAGACCTTCGCCAGCTCGTTCATGGCATAAGTCTCGATCAACAACATCAATAACTAAAAGTTCTGTAATGTCATTCTATCCAGTATTGACAAGTTCCAATTCAACACCAATGACATCAACAACCACAACACCAACCGAAGAAAAAAGTAATTTATCCTCCAGTAATAGTTCAAGTAGTAGCAGCGAACCAGAAGAAATTAATGATACAAGCTCCATTCTTTCAAGCTTATCAAGCAACTGCACCATTAATTCCTCCTGCTCTGCAGCCTCAATTTCTGCAGCAGTCGATGCACTTATATCAGCCAGTTTACTTCCTACTAAGCCACGTCGAATTAAGTTTAGTGACTTTCAAATGTCACCTTGTATAAAGCTTGAGAATCGCAAACCAGATACGACGGCTGTCATGACACAAGATATGGCAGAACTGGTAAATTTCACACAATAAATAAGGATGTAAATAACTTTGATGCTAATATGCAAAACAGATACGCCCTTATATACCAGGGAGGCATCGAATAGCTTCTAAATGGGCATTGCTGTACAGTATAGATCAACACGGTGTAAGTTTAAACACGCTTTATTCGTCAATGGCAAACCGACAAGGTCCTTGTATTATGATCATCAAGGATACTGAAAACCAAGCAAGTGTATCCATGATGGAGATCTATCATTCTATTACTAATTATGCATATATTTTACACAGATATTTGGCTCATATCAGAGCGACGCCTTTTCATGCCAGCCTACTTATTATGGAACAGGCGAATGGTGAATATCAAAATTATTGCAGTTCTTTTGTTTATTTTTTATTAATTAAATAATTACAGCTTTTTATGGAAACTCTCACAGGTGGAGCACACGAATCACCCAGTGCCTAAAATCAAAGTCTTCCCATGGACAGGCAAAAATGACTATATGATTTTGTCAGACTCGGATGAGATCGCCATTGGTGGAGGGTAAACTATTGTACTTTCCTTTTTCTATATAACAAACTTACTCATTCATATTAACTAGAGATGGGGAGTTTGGATTATGGCTACATTCTGATTTGGAGCATGGCTATAGTCATCCATGTGCCACTTTTGATAATGACTATTTAGCAAATCATGCAGAGTTTCAATGTTTGGGCATGGAAATTTGGGGTTTCTGCATTTAAAAAAAAAAAATCAAGATACAAAAAAGAAGAAAACTATTACATGTGGTTTTTTTTTTTATTTACTATTTATTCAAAAAGCACACTTGACAATACCATTGGGCCCTGATGTATATATTTCATTAAACACTTGTACCTGTGTTACCCCAAAAGCTTTCAACTACATTATATTATTAACGTCATTATTATTATTAACAAAAATAAATTCTGCTCTTTTTTATTATTATTACTCTTATTTCACTTACGGGAATACGATTGAAACTGGGTGCTAAGAACCTATTTCTAGGCTGAATATCAAAGTTTTGACGTAGCTTATATGTGTTTGCATCCCAAATCTACATATCATTCTAATTAGTCTCTATTTTTAAGATCTATTTATAATTAATGCTATTTACTTTAAGTTCACCATCAATAGAGCCTGTGATTAAAGCATTGTTTTCTGTATCAATTGCAATTGATCGGATACGTGATTGGTGTGCTATAAAATTATGCATGGTTGTGCGTTGTCTGATATCAGATACAACTTTTACATGTATACCATTATGATTTAGTTTCAAATTAAATAAAGCTATTAGCCTTTTTTAAAAACACAAATCAACTTACCAACTTCACCCTTTTTACCACCAGAAAACAATAATTGACTACTGGGGTCATAAGTAATGGCGTATGCTCCTGATTCATGTCCAGGCAATGCTGCATAAATAGCAAATAATTAATATAGACTTTTATAACATTTTTTTCTTCTCGAGCTTCTTTTTTATATATTTACAACAAATCAATGCTTTAGAAGGCGGCAGTAATGTATCCCATAGGCAAACATGATCACGCCTACAAACAAATACGGAAGCAAATAATGATTAATCAATTAGATAAGTATATTATACTTTGTTTACTCACTTTCTACTCATAGTTAATGAAGTACCAGCTGTAGCAACCAGGCTACTTGAATTCAAAAATGTGAAATCTCTGGTTGCTTTTGAGTGGCATTGGACAGTCTATTAAATAGTTGTATTAATAACAAAAAAATCCATTATCAGCATTCACTTACATAGTATGGCTTATTAGAGTGTACATGAGAATCAAATCTCCAAAGACATAATAAACCTGTAGTATCGCCTGCACCAAACTTTTGACCAAAGTGATCAAAATGAATTCTATCTATTTTATTAGCTCATGGTAGTCTTTTATTTATTTTATTTTATTAAAAAAAAGAAAAAAGAAAACATACCTAGTGGCCTTTCCTTGAATTCCATAGTAGCTTGCAATTTCTCTTTCTTGTCCAAATTGCCATAAAACTGCACTCGGCCCTCCATTAGTTACTTCATAACCCGTGATATCTTATTTAATTAAAAAATAAATTAGCTTTCGTTTTTTGTCATAATACACCCTCTCTAAACCTACAAAATGGATACTGTGGGTGTGCATCTGCACATGTGGCTGATACACTCCTTGAAAGCATAATCTGCATAAATAAAACTACAAGTTAAACAACTCTCTTTCTACTTTTTTTTTTATCCTCAAAAAAAAAATACCATTTTTTCACGATCTATATTATCACCACCACCTAAAGGACTAGATGCTGTTGGCGTTCTTGAAATATCCGATCCCATTGCCAACGATCTACGTAATGAATCATGCAAATGTTCTAGGTTCACATTTGTTGTCTTTTGTTCGTCAAATGTACGTCCGCTTGCAGGAGACATAATCGGTGTAGAAGAGCCAGAAGCTTTTGTGGATGAGTTTATAGGTAACTTGCGACGGGCTCCCTTTAAAGGGGTAACAGTGTCATTTTCATTATCAGATGAAAAATCGTCTTCATCTTCTTCTGTATCTGGGTAACTATCTAAATGATCGTGCACGAACCCTGTGGAGGAGACTGATCTAGATCTTAACAAAGGCTATTTTAAAGTCGGTTAATGAACTATGCGGTTTCTATAAATGAATGGATACTTGCTGTGCCAAAACCATTTCCTCCTTTTGAAATGTCAACTTCTTGTACTTCGGATTTAAGACATATGGCCATAATGTCCGCATTATTCTATTAAATAAAAACACGTATTAGATATCCTTCTTTTGGCAATATACATTGACTTTACAGAATTAATACAAAATGCATAGGCAGTACTAGCTGAATTATATATGTTTCGAACATGCGCCTGATCATCACCTAGTATGTTTACAGAGCTCACCTATGTATTTAATATTAGCTTAAATCAGATATACACATATATATGAACATACAGTAAAATTGGCAAAAGGTAGCAATCTCTCTGCTGAGCTTAAGCTCTTGATGGAGTGCCAGTATCTTTTTTGACGAAGGGTATTATATTGACTCATAACATTATCTAAATATCATGTATAAATCATATCATCTTTTTAGTTGCATAATTTTAAACTTACGACGTCCTAAATCTTGATCTAACTGTCTTGAAATCTCGTCTCTCAAACCATATGCTCTGTACGCAATTGGATCCAATAGAGTTGTCCATATAAAATCAGTTAATTGTTCTATACAAGTAATATAAGTATGAGGCCCCCTTTTTTTTTTTAAAAAAAAAATGACTTGTTCAAATCTAACCTCCAAGATGATGTTTCCCATGGAATTGCATGGCATATTCGATAGCAGAAAGGATATAGTTTAAAGAAGCCACTTCCAAAAGATTAGCACCCACCGATTTATCTTGTGAATCCAACAATGGTCTATATACTTCTTCTTCCATGTCAAATCCAAACATACTACCATCAGAGAAGCTCTCAAAATCTTCTGGTGCCATCTCCACCTACAATACACTCATTTAATTATCCACACTATAAAATGTCTTATGAACATTACCATTTTTGTTTCTCCTTCATATAATTGGTTGATACAATTGGTGATTGTCTGAAGTGCAGTTTCTGAGTTGGCCGTCCCCAAAGCTTCCAAAAACATCTTGAATCTAAAGATCAAGCCCCATGATTTCTCATACTGTCTTTCTTTGAGCGTGACAAGGATACTGCTGATGTAAGTTGTCAGTGCAATCTGCTTGGTGGTCAGGATCACTGTTTCCGGATTACAGTAACGCATGCGCAAGGAATTCCAAATAGGAAAAGTTTGCATAACATGACTATTTTAAAAAGTTGTATAAACCTTATTTCTACTCTTTACTTTCTAAACTTACTCTGTCCAATTCTCTATGAACACCAATGTTGAATAATCCAACTCCTGAGGCATCAATGCCACCTCGTTTACTTCGAAACAGCCAACCTTAAAGGCTCTTAAGAATTGATGTACATCAAAATCTTTGGGAATACCTTCATTCAATATATAAAGATAGAGAGGGAAGACATCTGTTTCGATACTTTTTTCCATCAATAGTCGTGAAAAAATATGAGGTGGGATCTTGACAGATTCACCAAGTTCAATCAATGACTGTCGGTTACGAATGAAATGGGAGCGGTATCGAGCCTCATAAGCATCGTCGTGAATTTGGGAAGTGTGATAGAGTGAAGATGCTGCATGGAAGAAGGTCTATTTTGGATAAGTTAGCTGATGATTCTGGTCATTCCATATTTGACTTACCTGTAATATACGTATAACTAAAAGTGCCTTGTAAGCATCGAGACCATCATATACTTTTTCATCAGGAGTTTCAGTGGATGTTTCATCGTCGACATCGTCATTATCAGCATCATCAAATAAGCCTTGAGAGGATAATGCAGGCTTGCTTGCAAATATATCATCATCATTATTAGCGAATAGGTCATTGCTAGATATTGGCTCCTCATCAGCAAATAAATCTGTAGCATAAGAAGGCTTAGATGGCGGCTCATCGGCAAAAAGGTCAGTCGCATAAGAAGATTTAGCAGGTTCATCTGCAAACAAATCGTTAGCATACGAGGGCTTGGCAGGTTCATCTGAAAACAAATCTGTGGCATAAGAAGTCTTGGCAGGTTCATCTGCAAATAAGTCTTCGGCTCGATCCAACTTGTTTTCCTCCTTTTCATTGTTTTCTTCTAGTGATGGTGGCTTCATATAATATCGTGTTAAAATATAAAGTGCAAGAAGAGGACATCCTAATCGTTCATAAGATCTCGACACAAGTAAATTAAACCGGTACTCAACAGCATATGGCATATCTAGTTGGCTATTCTGTTTCAATTGCTTCTTTAGATAATGATAGAGAATAAAAAGATTGGGTTCATAGACATTAGAAGCCGAGTCTGATACACTCATCTCACCGTTTTTGTTAAATTGAGTTAAGGGCACGACCATAGATCGGATTGAATCCTTTTGATTCTCTAGTAGTGAAAATGCTAAACTGACAAGCCAACGATCGTTGCTTTCGATTGCCGTGGGTATGACTATGTTCTCAAGTAAATCTTTAAGAAGTGGACTGTGATCGCCTATAAAAAAATAGCATTTTTGCTTTAATAAGAAACCTCTTGTATACTTAAATTGAATTATACCATCGTAAACTCGACAGATCGCTATAGCCAATTGGTAGTCATTCACGTTCTTTATAATAACATTACATGCATCCTTCAACTTATCTGCTAACAAGAAGAAAGCTGCCGCATATGCTGTATGTAGATTAAGATAAATGAAAAAAACATAATATTAATGCAGAAAAATAAGACATACCAAATCGTTGCTTTCCTAACAATGCAAAGGCGTTTTTAGTAGCGGCTGTTTTCCATCTCTGTTCTGTAAAATCATTTGCCAAGAATTTAATCATAGCTGCTTGTTCATTATGATGAGGTGCTGTGCGCCATAGACCCTGTAATAAATTCTTTTTACGTAAAGCGATATAAAATAAGCTACAATCAATTGGATCCCTGAAGTCTGTTTTTGATAAATAGATATTTCGAGCAATGACTCCCATTTGGTCTCGCTGTTATTCTATTAGCATGTTGTTTTTATATATATGAGAAATTACTTACCACTACATCAGTTTTTTGTAACCATAGAAAGATACCAAGATTTCTAGCTTCTTCCCATAAGAACCGATCACCACATAAACGGACACAGCGTTCTAAAAGTAAATCTTGCGATTGACTGTGAAGTGCCCAAACATAATCTCTTGCTTGTAGACTTATTTTTTTTTCATCAGGTAAAACCTTTAATAAATGAAAATAATTTTCTGCAATGACAGTAAAACGAGCACCATTTTCGTCCAAGGACGCTCCTTCGCTGTTTATCTATATGTATATTGTTTAATCATCTTCTCAAAATAGGAATAATATATATTTACTTCAACAATCGTGTTCACCATAGCAACTAAATGCATACGGTCATTTTCATTTAAACCTGGCAAAGATTTGGATTTCAAAATATGTGACAGATTTTTTGCCTCGCTCTCGGTCAATGGACGTGCTGCTCCATCATCATCATCCATCACCAAACTAACCATTGTTACATATTAATATTGGTCAGTTAAAAAATAAAAGAAAATGTAGAACTTACTTTTCTTCTGTATCATCATTATCAAACAAAGCACCGTAACTTTGCTTCTGTGTCTGTGATTTGGACTTGGCCTAAATAAAAAGGTAAGAAACATGCTTTCCATTTTTTTTGTAACTCTTTCATTTCTTTACATTTTGTAGCAATAGAATTTTTGGGAACGAAACAGGAGGAAACTCAATAACGTCCGTATTTTCTTCATCAATGAATTGTCTAAGGAAAGCATATAACGAGACCAAAATATTGTTAACAAGGTTCATTTTATCCCACATGATATAATGGATCAAGTGATTAGGATGATAAAAGGGTAAAGGACCATTCATGGTATACGAAATATCAAAGATGCTTGACATGGGTTCTAGTTCATTATTTAATGGCACCTCCACTGAATATATGTATTTTGGTTGTTAATTTAAGAAGAGTGTCAAGAATAATACAATACAACTTACATTGACCGAGTTTATCCTCTTGGGTTAACCATTTCAAATAGCACCTTATTTGATTACCTGATGCTACTGTTAAAACACCACAATCTACCCATGCGAGCGCGCTAATATCCTCAGCTCTAAATATTATATATTTATTCTAATAAGCTTTCTTATAAAGTTTTGTATACCCCTCTTTATTTATTTATGAGATAATTCCTCCATCACATTCGTCTCCCTTTTTTTTTTCCTCTCTTCTTCATATTTTTCTTTGCCAATCAAATAGCTCGATATCTAGTTATATATATATATATATATATATTCACTTACGTATCAACTTTAAACTCTGTATAGCAAACCCAAATATCATTATCATTAAGCACACTGGTGGCACGTTTTTGTCCAAAAATAGCTACGGATCTTGGGAATGCAACAGCTAAAATAAACTGCGCATCTGAAGAGACATTCCATGCTAAATCACAAATCCGTTCACTATATACATCGTTAAGAAACCATATTTTAAAATTATATGTATATCCCATTCCATATACATCAAACCACCCTTACTTGAAGCTAAATGATTTCACCATAGTGAGAGGAAATCCTGGACGCATTTCCATCCAAATCGACAACTGACATGGTTTCTCTTGTCCTGATACAATTGCCATGGTACCAGGGGTACATCTTACCTGACTTATATTCTCCAACTCTGTTTCCACTAAAAACAGGCATTTCCATTCAATTTTTTCAGCCTCTTCAAAACCATAAAAATAAATAACCGATCCCAGCACAGCGACTAATACATTTTGATCCTTAGAAGCCAACCGATGGAACAATTTTGACGATGTGTTTGTTGCCCATTGACTTGAAGACACAACCAACGAGGGTGGTTGAGCCCACTCCATTTCAACAGTTCCTCGAAACTGTATATCGAGTGTATGCGATGTCGTATCTTGCTCCAGATACCACGTTGAGATAGATTTGGCGGATACGCCAATCAGTAAATGTGATCTGATCTCATCGGTGTCCTGCAGGTTATAGACGTGTAAAAATGATAGTTTTGCACTGTTTTGATCGAATGAAGGACATTGCTGGTGGCGATGTAGATGGCAGTCATCATGATCGAATTCATATATCTGAAGTGTCTCTCCTTCATAGACTGCCATGTATCTATCTATTATCGTA
>VCJE01000295.1:42332-54983 GCA_024140265.1 Backusella liffmaniae | reverse complement strand
AACAAAAACAAAAACAAAAACAAAAACAAAAACAAAAACAAAAACAAAAACAAAAACAAAAACAGAACGCGCATTCAAGTCCATTCATGCCGCCTTGTTTTGACTCAACTGCTTGAATATCACATATGACCTCACTTCATTTCAAACTCAACGTCGTTTGCCCAGAGAAACTTTATCACTCTCAGCGAAATTTGATGCAATAATAAGAAGCTAGTCCTCGATCCGGGATCAAATAACAGGAGATGTGTAAATGATAATGAAGTGTACAGGCTATGATATATAACGTACTGTCCAAATACTAACCAATTTATCGGGGCGAATTCCACTCAAAGCTCTGCTTTTACTTTGTAACCATTGCCAGAAGCACATGTTTTTAACGAATAAAGGCATGTGCGCTCATTTATTGAATAAGAAGAGATATCTTTAGCTAATATACTCTCTTCCTTCAACGCCATTTTCACTGATTGACTGATATTTAATTCATAAAGAGTAGAAAGTCATTACTGTTCTTGTCAGAGTTTTTCGGCCAATAAAAATCAGCCTATAAACAAAGATGACGATTGAAATGAAGAGTCAGCTATGTATATTCAATTTTCATAAACACTTATAAAATCATATTTGATTGAAGGCATTATTTACCCTAAAAGGTAAAAAAGAGAAAATTGGTGAGAATAATGCATTACATTGGTTACGTTCAAGTATTAAAAACCGTAAAGGATCAAAGACGAAAAGTACAAGATATAATGCATATAATCTATGCATATAAATGTACGATACTTAGTAACCATGGGCACTTATTATCATAAAGATAATACACTTTCCGTTATGAGGAAGTTTTTCAAATTATTGAGAAAAAAGGCTGACGAGAAAAAAAAGGGTCAAGAGATGGGGGGAAATCCCTGCATCCATGTCATATAAACCAATGAATGGATATAAAATGGCACCGTCTATTGTATTAATGGAGTACTGTTATTTGTACTTATAAAGCAATAACCAATATACACAAGATCAAGTAATTGCATCAGGTGTTGTATAGATATTCGCTTCATAAAGAAAATGATAAAAGGAGAAATATTTTACTAATTTACTTTTATTTTTGGGATTACATTACAACTTGTATGTATATATCTCCTGCCGAATCCATCTTTGTAAAACTTGATTTATTCTCTTGTACTTGAATGTTGCTTCATACATACATTTATGTTACGTTATTGATTATCGCACTATATGTTCTCTTTCTGGAATTTGCACTTTCTCATTAATTATTTTTTATTTTTCTTTAATTTGTAATTTTTTCTCAATTTCTTGAAAAATACAGCAGCCTTACTATTATGGTACAAAGTGCAATTCAATACCATTGGATTGGCACTTATTAAAATAAATGACTTGCATATCTGCGAGAGTACCCTTAATAAATACTTTATCCATAATGCCATTGCTACTCGCTATGTGTAAAGTTATTTTTTGTTTATATATTCCAATTATTAATTCACTGTTCGATCACGCATCAATGTTATAAAATGTCAAAATTGAAGTACCATTGTAAATAATAGCATTAGATTAGTAGATTAGACTTTATATCACGGAAACCACAAATGAAAATGAAAATGTGCGTAGAGCCTAGCAAAAACGAATAAAAATGGGCCAGAGTTGTTGATTAGATAAGCTGAATAAGCGAACCTGGATTAATTTTTTACAGATCCAATATTTTATTACTCATCAACCCATTGCTTACTTAATCTTACCATTCCAAAAATAGATATTCATCATCCGGAATGTGAGAGGTCAACGTCTTTTAATTACTTCATCTTTACGCATAAACACGTCTATCCGGATTCAAATGATGTTTTTTATTTTTTAAACATGTCATTTTATTTATATTTTAATATATACCTTTTTTAAAATCAATATCATCATGAAATTAAATCTAGTGCGACAAACAAAGTTTAGATTTAGGAAAAGATAGGAAAGGAAGAGAAAAGGATCCTCAACGTGTTACATGACTCGTCAGGAAAACCTGGTACTGGCGCACGTCTTTTGATATTCAGCCATCTTATTTTCAATTTCTTCTTGCGCCTTCTTTAAATACTTTGTCATCACGTACCCCGAACTTGTATCTCTGCAATCAAGTGTGCGGATAGTTATTGTCATTAATATTTTATCGTCAAACAATAATTTATCCGTTCCAAGTCAATTTAGTTCAAACATTGATTTTAAAACTCCAGTAATAAATTCATTTAGGATGTAATTTGGAGGCTGTGTTATCAATACAAATCTTCAAATGTTTTGTGTGCACTTAATAATATTACAAGCATGGTACCATGAATTGAAAAAGACAGAATTCTTGTAGGGCATTTTTCTTAAAAACACGACTGGAATTCTAACAAGTGTATCTGTCAATCGGAACTCATTGCACAGAATCACCCCACACACCTGTCTCTTCAATTACTCCTTTATTCCGAAAGTACTCCACAGTTTACCTATTTTAATGTAATCAGCGAATCATATTACTTCTTTTTTTGCTTACCAAATCATCTGTTGAGCTATATCTGCAGTTATTTTTATCACCTTTAGACATCTCTGTACTTGAAGAGTATTTATACCTCTTATTTCTTTTATTTATTTGCTTATCTATTTATAACAACATAACGTGCTTTTTTTTATTACCAAATTAGAAAAAAAAATGCCATTGATGATGGCTGTGGGATAATCATAAAAAAAATCATCAAAATTAGAGGCGTAATTATTACACTATCGATAGATCTGGACTTTAAACGGTTACACTGACCCACTTGGGTATAACGCGGCACGTGAAGCACAGCCAATAGTAACACATCATGGCTCTTCCAATAGGATAATAAAAGGGAAAGATAACATTTAGTTTTAATATACGGTACATTTTCACTAAAATATTTCAAAAAAAAAGTATTGCAACTTTTTTCTCCATCTTTTTCTCTTGTATTTATTTTTAATTCTCCAGTTTCTTTCATCATCCTGAACACTTTCTCCCCTCAACATGGATCCTATTGAAGAAATGCGTAAACAAGTCTGTGAAGAACTTCAAGGTTCTGTCACTATTGTCGGTAACTATTTAATCTCCATGTACTAAACCAGCCAAGTGCTCATTTATTCCCGCTTTTTTTCCAGTTCTGGGAGCTTCGGGCGATCTTGCCAAAAAAAAGACATATCCTGCCCTCTTCCGTCTCTTCAACAATGGTTTCTTGCCAGCCAAGACCCAAATTGTAGGTTATGCTCGTACAAAGATGGAGCATGATCAATACATTGAACGCGTTACCCAGTTTATCAAGAACAAAGGTGAAAAATTGGATGAGTTTAAAAAAATCTTATCGTATGTCTCTGGACAATACGACCAAGATGCCTGTTTCCAAAACTTGGACAAGGTGATTCGAGAAAGTGAAAAGGAACGCAGTATCGAGGTTGGAAAGAGACACCGTGTCTTTTACATGGCTTTGCCTCCTTCGGTCTTCATTCCCGTTGCAAAAGGTCTCAAGAACAACACGTATGCTACTGAGGGTTTGAACCGTATTGTTGTTGAGAAGCCTTTTGGTGAGGATTCCGAAAGCTCTGAACATTTAGCTAAAGAACTTGGTGCATGTTTTACTGAAGAAGAGGTAAAATAGAAATTTAGAGAGGATTTTTCTTTTTTACTGATTAGAAAAAAAAAATAGACTTTCCGTATCGACCACTATTTAGGAAAGGAAATGGTTAAAAACGTCATGATGGTGCGTTTTGCAAACATCTTTTTCTCTCAAATTTGGAACCGTATGTATATCGACAATGTCCAAATCACATTCAAGGAACCTTTTGGAACCGAAGGACGTGGGGGTTACTTTGACGAATTTGGAATTATCCGTGATGTCATGCAAAACCATTTGTTGCAAGTTCTCTCACTTATCGCCATGGAACGTCCCATTTCAACCGACGCAGAGGCTATCCGTGATGAAAAGGTCAAGGTATTGAAATGTATCGCTCCCATTTCACTAGACGATGCACTTTTGGGTCAGTACGTTGCTCAAGGTGATAAGCCTGGTTACCTCGATGATGATACTATCAAGAACAAATCCAGTTTAACGCCTACCTTTGCCGCCCTGAGCCTCTGGATTCAAAACGAGCGTTGGGAAGGTGTGCCTTTTATTTTAAAGGCAGGTAAGGCATTGAACGAAGCAAAAGTTGAGGTGCGCATTCAATTCCGTAATGTTGCCGGTAATCTTTACGGTGGAGCAGCTCGTAACGAATTGGTGTTGCGTGTTCAACCTGATGAAGCAGTATATATTAAATTCAACAATAAGCAACCCGGGCTTTCTTACCAGACAATTCAGACGGAGCTCGACCTCACCTACCATAGTCGCTATAGCGACTTGGCCATTCCAGATGCTTACGAGTCTCTCATTTTAGATGTGCTTCGTAATGATCACAGTAACTTTGTGCGTGATGATGAGTTGGATGCTGCATGGAAGATTTTCACACCATTGTTACACAAGATTGATACTCATGACAATGAAATTCAAATTGTCAATTATAAATATGGTTCTAGAGGACCTGCCGAGCTGGATGATTTCGTAAAAAAGTATGGCTATGATCGATCAAACCGTAACTATAGCTGGCCTATTCAAAGTGTAGCACCTCAAAAGCAGTAAATAATAAAAAAGCCCCCTGATGAAGCAAAATATGACTCAAGATGTCTTTTTCCTTTTTTTATCAAAATTTATTTCGTGTATTTTTGTTTTGTTTGTTTTCTTGTATTAAGATGAATTATTAAAGGAAAGTGATAATGTACAAAAATAAACTTTTTTTTAAAAAGGAATGGGCTTGATATGACTGTAAAAGAAGAATAATACAAAATATGCACACATAAAGAGGGGATGAATTATAACTTTTGTTTTTTGCGTGTGTGTGTGAGTGAACTTGAAATAAGCGAGTAATTGTGAGAGTAAATGTTTTAGGGGGTATAAATGTGCATAACTGGGCATAGTAAAACAGAAAAAAAAAGGACAAAAGAATAAAAAAAGGTATGTTCATAGGACTGCGCGTATAAGGGCTGATTAATTTAGAAATGCCATTTTGGTTTTTCAAACTCCTGACTTTTTCGCAAATTTGACGATTGTCTAGGCGATGTAGTCTGAAAAGGTGGACTGAAAGGTCGTTGTGACATTGGTGGTGTAGCTGGTCTCTGCGGTCTTTGTAAGACAGGTGGTGAAGACTGACGAGACAAACTACGCTTCATATTTGCACTAGCAGGTCTAGGCTTTTTTTCCGCATCAGATACACGTCTCACAGGTGTTCGCTGCTGTGGACTAGGTGATCGCATTGATAATTTGTTGAATGCAGCTGTTAAAAAAAAGGATGAAAGATAAGCATGTAAATAAATAGTGGGCTGCAGAAGCAACTTGCATTGTTTACCTTGAACGTTATGCTGTTTTTCGTAGTCATAATCCTGTAAAACTTTACCCGAGGCCTTTGACTTTTGAATTAAAGCCATTTCAGCCTGTAGAATCAAACTTTCCAGCATAGTGCGGATGCGCTCAAATACTAGATCGTTTTCCTCCTCCTCTGCTTGTGATGCGGCGCTGATAGGAAACATGGCGGACTATGTATTTCTGCATGAGTCAAAAAAAACAAAAAAAACCCCAAATGTAGACTAAACATGGATTTATATTACCTCTTCCACGTGTTTATCAGAAACGGGTGTCAGGGGTCCTTCATTCCTAAAAATCGATAATTGTTAGTACTATTAGGTAAAACCAAGTTGGATGAATCTTACGTTTCTAAACGTTTCTGCAGCTCGGCAATCTGTACCGCTTGGTCCCGTAACTTTGCTTCTAAGGTTTTGTTTAGTGCTAGTAGTGAGGATTTTTCGATTTCGAGATCGGCAATCTAATTTTTTTTTGATAAACATCGAAATGTTATTATTATTAAGTAAACAAATAAGTGTAAATAACACAAAAGTACTTTGCGATTTGCTCGTGCTTCATCCAACAGTTGATCTTCTGCAGGCCCTTTGCTGAGAAATTCGCCCTTTCCATTCATGATGGTGCCATGTTTTACTTTGGCAACTATTTTTGTAGGTGCTTGTTCCTCTTCCTCATCGTCTTCGTCATCTGTGATTCCATCAATGCTATCCAAATCGTATTCATCGTCTTCATCTTCATCATCATCTGCAGTGTCGGATGATACCGCAGATAATAAGGAGACAAACGTAGATTTTGATAAACTAGAATTGCTTCTAGGACGCTGCAAGAATCGATGGGGATTTACACCGACTGTATTTGGAATGGGATTGGTTTTAATGGACCAATTATTTTGAAAATAAGCGAAATTGGAAGGCGAGACAATGGTTGGCTGTACTCGAGTACCAGAGTGTGTTGAAAGTGTTGAAAGTGTGGAATCGGAAGCTGTCGATGAGGAATGAGAAACATCTTGCACCGGAAAAGCTGAAGTTGGGTGTACAATATTCAAAGCCTTTGGTGCGGGTGGTCTTTGTTTCGAAAGCATAAAAAATAAAAAAAATAAAAATAAAAATAAAAAAAGAAGAAGAAAGAGAAGGGAAATTTCTTTGTGATTATAATTTTAATAGTTTCCCATTGGTGAGGTACAAAAAAAATAAAAAGGAAATAATAATAGGTTACATATATAAAAACATAAATCGATATGCACAAAGCTGCCCTTTCTATTAATTTTAAAAATAATGAAAAAGATAGTATTATCATTGTTATTATTAAAATAATCATTGTTTATTCTGCCTTTTTTCATAAAAACATTCTCTTGTTTGGGTTTTTGTAAAGATAACATGATTTTTTTTTTTTTTACTTTAATAATTTATCATCCGCACGAAAAAGGCTTAGAATATTGACAATGATGCTATATTTACTACAATGAAGAATGCTGTATGTATTAAACTACTTTCGTCTCTTTTCTCTGTTACCGCTCGCTGAACCAGCATTACTTGATGCTCGTTTCTATGGAAACTGTTGATTAGCGAACATTGCTTAGCAACCATGATTATAAACTTACTCTGCCAGTGGGTGTGGTGTCCCTTCCTTTTTGATTTCGGACTTTATTTTCCATTTCGGATTTATCCACGACCTTTTTCATTTCAAACAAGGTAACAATGGAGTTTTGTAATGCCTCGAACTTGTGGCAAATTTGAGCTGTAGGCATAATAGGTCTTAGCCCTACACAATAGTAAAAGTTAATAAATGCAGATGCTATAATACATTAATTTTAAGATTACCGATTCCCAATTCTTCCAGCACTTTTTGAACCTTTGGTTGCATGGCAGGTTTGGCCAAAGGTAACTTTTGACTTCGAACGTATACACCAGGTGTAAGCTTTTCTTTTCGGTCATGACTTGTATCAACTAAACAGAATAACAATAAATAACCCCTTATTCAAATGATTTACTATTCTTCTTTTTGTCTATTTTGTTACCTTCCATAATTCCTGATGAACCGCTGGATAACTTTCTTCCCTTTTTCATATCCTCACTCATACTTGATTTCTTCTTTTTCTGTGACAATAATAAAAATAGTAATAATAATAATCATTAAAATAAGTATATAAACGTAAGCATAAACACATATATGGATATCCTGAAGAAATAAAAAACTATTGTCACAAATATTTACCTTCAAGTCAGAATGAGCACCACCTGCTGTACCACCAGTGATGCCTATACCGCCTGGAGATGCTAATCCGCCTGGACTAGTGTGTACTGGTGTGTTGGGAGTCGATGGCACTGGTTGTATTTGCTCGAGTTTAAGCGAATTAAGTAAACTTTCTCTCTCTCGTGATAATCGCGCTTCATTCATTTCAATACGTTTAGCCTCCACAAACAATGCCTCTTCTTCCTCGACTTGTTCTTTTGTGCGATTGAATAGCATAATGAGGGCATTCTTTCGCTCGACTTCTTTTGATTTGTCGAATGCATATTGCTGTGCTAATGACTGTCTGTCTGGTATATATTCCCCTGAAAGAGGCCCTTTTCCTTGTAATATTAACTTTCGACACACCAAGTAGTAACGATCTTTTAAGTCCTATTCTTCCATTTATTTTAATTTAACCTCTTTTGATATGGAATGGGCGCTTTTACCTCCATTGTTCTGACTTTAGACTCGAAGTTATATCTGTCTACAATTATTGGAAAACGCAAATCATAATCGCGACATAGAGTAAATAAATAATCAGTCTCGTCTTTACTCCAGTCTGTATCTATCGTTCCATTTGAAGTATCAGTATTTTTATGGTGTTGGTTTATTGTGTGTTGGCCTACCAGTTAGATACTTTTCATAGTCTTCATCGCTGTAATCAATTATATCAATTACTTTGTTGAATTTAGCAAATGGATAATCTGCATATATAAAAGAAAATATCGTTTAACATTGCTATACAATTTATGATACAATAGCCTGCTTTACCTTTGTCTTCAGCTTCACTTTCTTTAACCCAATGCTTTAACACAAGATCGTCTGATCTTGCAGGGTTTGTAAAGGACTGTAAAAGCCTAATCAAAAAGTTATTATACACAACTTATCACGCCGTCGAGCTACTTTTACCAAGGTGTCGCCTTCTTTTTTGTTTGGAATTTAGATTTATATGTTGGCTTTACGAATGCAACGGGTGGTGCTCCTCCAATTAACGAGTAAAGCTCTCTGCTTATTCCCTCTTTCAAAGAATAAATATGTAAGTAAATAAAACATATCAGCAAATAACAGTAATAGCAAAAGCACACACCAGGTCTTTTTTCTGTTTGTTTTGCCTTCTTCTGTACTGGTTCTGTGGGTTTGCTGATTTCTAAAATGTCTCGAATATCTGATCCACTCATGTTTATGTTCAAATGATGTTCATCAAACTATTTTGGTGCACCAAAAAATCAAATATCAAGAGCATTTCGTTTGTGACGTCGCTCGTCGTATTTACACTCCGACATGTTCCGTGCAAACAAGCATCGTGAGAGATAGAAACTAGCAAGGAAGACATATAACAGTACTAAGTTTAAGGAACCAACATATATAAATACTATTATTTCCTTTCTTTTTTGTCTAAAATGTATTGAAACACAAAGAAGTGTGAGTTTGTACAGTGCCTTTGATCTCAGATCACATTACCATATGATACGATGCGCACCTTCCTCTTATTCCAAAATATAATAGGTTTTACTAAAGGATCACACTGTAGATTTTTATCAAGTAATTTATTTTTTCTAAAAAAAATTAACTCTTGTTTGAGTGTTAAAATAAACGTCAAATCAACAATGTTCAACACCACGCATGTCACACAAAGCCAGGACCGTACTACTTTTGATAACTTGAATCATGATATCATTCAACAGAATAAGAACACTTTCTATCTGTTTCCAAGCTTATAGAAGGGAAAAAAAAAGAGACAGACTATTTTATTAACCTTGTATTTTTTTATTTAAGGTTTGACTTGTAGAATCTGATGGATGTACTGACTTGGTGATTTAGAGTTCAGGAACAATGTCTATATTGAGTATAACACATAATAGCAGCTTATATACAGAGGATATAATAGTTATTTTTACTTGATGATGGTAACATACGTTTTTTCTTTTACTTTTTCTTTTTGATAACAGTAATGTTAATATGCTTTTATTTATTTGTTGTTTACCTGTTTATTTACATATTGTATATGCTGTTTATTTAATTATAGTCATAATAATAAAAGTCAGATAAACATATGGACAGATAGAAACCCTTTAGGCTGTTACACATTTCCTTTTAGCTCTTAATAACCGTGCTCATATTGTTTGTTCTCATTTTTTGGATTACTTTCTTTTCTTGAAAACGTGTGTAGATCGATCTTAAAACTTAAATATGACTGGTTCTTATGACTTTAAAACAGGTAACAATACGATAGTCGTCATTACCTTTTATAAACACACGTTATAGTACATCATGAGAGTAATCTGAAGTGTGAGCGAGATATTTATTTTTAAAGTCTTTAAACTTTATTTAGGTCCTTTAACTTACTATGAAATAAAGTCGTTTGCATAAGTAAAACTGGGATTATATAACATCAAACTCAGAAAAAGTATGATATAACGTAATGTAATAGAAGAAAACAGAATATAAGAGGATATGTAGGAAATAAAATTGAGGTGAAAGCAATATATATTGGCTTGAAATACGATCAACCTGTTTTAGATTTTCATTTAGATCAAATCTGTCTAGTATTCGTGATGGGAGTAGTCTTTTAATGATTCCTTATTAGTGAAGAGCAAATAAATAGAGTTCTTCATCATAAATACGAATGGTTGAAATTTAAAATAGAAGCATCATATCAAGCATGTCTATGTACTTTGCTTGAACGTGATAGTGTGTATTCAAAAGACAGTTTTGTAAAGAATTAGTGCATGATCTTAGGGCTCACCAAATGAAGTTTCATAATAGTCATCTTGATATAGAATTCTTCCCAGGATACGTATTCCAATATATAAAATAGCTGAGGTACTTTGTTCTAACAACAAAAGAAACAGAAAGACTGAATGAAAGTGGTCATATGAGTTTTACAAAAATGATAAAAACTCCACTTATTTTGTAAAAGTTTAATGGATATAAATGGTGTTACTAATAAATACAAATCCAAAGGGCATTTTAAAAAGAAATTAGCGCCGAAAGACTTGTGTTTCCTTTCCAGCCTCACGAGACAAGTCATAAAGAGAGTGTGTACCAAATGATCCGATTCTCTCTACCCTTCATCTACTGATGAAAGCATAATATTCAAAATGGAAAATAAATTAGCGCGATTTTTGATAAATTGAAATGGCGACATTTTTTCACGCCCCCAGACAGCCGGCCTTCGTGCGTTTTGATTTTCTCATCATCATGCTCCATAGAGATCCCATCATTTATTATAAATACCTCGGATCAAGAGGAATAAACAATCACTTCTTCTGTATCTTGACCTCCTTAATGTTGAATTATTTGTTTGTTTGTTGTTGTTTTTTGCTCTCAATGTTATACAGTGTGGCGGAGCGTCACTAGTAGTGGAGCAAGTAGGGAGTCAAAATGATCTTTTTTCTGTCACTCAATTCCGAGATCAATTTGTGCTTTGCAGATGACTTTTTTTTTTTTTACAATCCAATTGGAGTTATTCCTTACAAGAACACATTTATGCCGTAAGATTAATGACCTCTCACTACTGTCAATTATCTTGTCATCATGTCAAATCAATCAGTTTGTATTTCAGTTGTGTATTACTACTCCATTCGTCTATTTTTTTAAAAAAAATCAAAAGTTATAAGCCCAATACTTTCTTTCAACTTGGTAACACTTAACATCCGACTTCATTCTGTGGAGTAAGTTAAAAAAAAAAATTCCTAGCTTGAGAATAATTTGAATTAAAGTTAACGACCCAACGTCTTCCTATACATATAAGTCCAATATTTTTTTATTGTTTATATGGCATAACAT
Organism: Backusella liffmaniae; assembly: GCA_024140265.1. Lineage (NCBI taxonomy): Eukaryota > Fungi > Mucoromycota > Mucoromycetes > Mucorales > Backusellaceae > Backusella > Backusella liffmaniae. The sequence continues at coordinate 43,530 of VCJE01000295.1, read as the reverse complement.
AAATAATAGCACAATGTTTATTTAATGCAAATGGAACTAGAAAAAAAAGGACGACAACACGTAATGCGATTTTCGATCTTTAAAGTACTATCCATGCCATTACTTACGAACATAAAATATAATTCATAAAACACAATTAACATTGTATCATTGATAATCATCGGTTTATATTAAATGAGATGTGGAGAAACTAATAGTAAGAGACCATTACCACAGTAATTACTTTTATTCTTATTCTAGACCTGATTTCATTGGCCCTTTTTTTTTTTGGTTTTTACACTTTTATATTATAATATCATTAATATATTTTAAATACAAAAAAGCATTGATATATTAATAATGTTAATAGTATAGTTTCTCGTTAAAAAAAGACAAGTTCCCGACGCATGGCAGGACGATTTTATACCTTCAGATGTTAACTTGCTAAGAAACTAATGCCGAAAAAAAAAATTGTGCAAGCAAAAATTGTTTGTATAGTAAATCAGTAGCATGTTTGCACCGATATTCAGGGCTTTTTATTTTTACTTTTTTTGGCTAAAAACGGAGCTAAAAATAAATACTAAAAACTAAAATGCAATCGATGCCATTCACTCATTCAAAGACTTGATTCAAACCAAATGATGAATCCTTTTCTATATTACACAGAAATGGTTTCATAACTTATTTCTCTTATTATCATCTATGACTGAAATGGCAAGATTTTTTTTTAATTTATAAATCTATGGTAAGTAAGACAAACACAAAGCTTTTATTGTTGAACAAAAAAAGAGATGCAATGCTCTTGGATATATATTAAATGAAATGTAAAACGTAATATTTGGCGGGTAAAAAAAAAAGTACGTCTTTATGAGTATCATACTATGAAAATTGCTGCGCTTATTCATCACCACGATAAACGCTGCACACCTCACGAGTCACTGTCAATGACAAAAATAATGGCGGTCTTATTGATTACAGACGCTGCACAAAGCTTGCTTTAGTAAAGAATGAAAATGTCTACTTTGTCTGTGAAACATGATATGGTTTAAACCTACATACTTACAAGATAAAATAAGATAAACAAAGAGACAGTGCTCTTCAAATCTTAAATATTGTTTACCAAATGTTATATTTGGGAAATGATTATCATTTTTTATAACTGAAACAGTAGATGATGGTTTAAGTTCCCATGGTCACTCCATTTGGCTTTAGCTATTTT
>VCJE01002949.1:65380-75416 GCA_024140265.1 Backusella liffmaniae | reverse complement strand
TTTTTTTTTGGTTTAAGATCCATTTTTTTCTTTTTTCTTTTTTTTTTCTATTTTCTCTTACTTGATTATTTTATAGAATACATAATGAACAAACACCGCCATCCAAAACTACCTTCAATATCAACATTATTAACGCTTCCTTCGCCACCTTCACCACCACAGATAGTAGTAGATGATCCAGAGCCACCCTCTTTTAGCCTTTCACCAGCATCACCTCGACCCTCTGCTTTTAGCAGCAGCAGTAACAAGGGTGTGAGGTCACCATATTTGTCAGTTGCGCTCTCTCCCATATTATCTCCCATCGATTCGCCTGGATCCTCGTCAAGACGATCTCCCTCACCGCTTCCTTCACCTTCATTACTTTCACCTAATATTAACAGCAATTTCAATAGCATTAATAATAGCAATAATAACAACACCAGTCATAATAACGTATCGTTACCACCATTGCAAGGTGATGATCCACCTCGAAAATTACAAAGACATCCATCTATCTCATCTATATCATCTATTACAACATCACCAAAACCTCAATATAATTCAGTTTGGACATCCTCTTCTCCCTTTATGACCTCACCACGCCAGTCCACTATGGAATCACCTGTGCTTTCTTCTTTGCCATCACCAACCATACCCGATGCCGCTAGTACTTGTACAAATATGACAAGATCTGTTTCACCATGTAGTAGCATGGGCGAAGATGGTCCAATATCACTACAAGAATCACATCAAGAAAGAGGTAATAGCAGTAGCCTGAGTAGCAATAGTAGCCATAGTGACCCAAATGAAAAACCACCATTGCCACCATCCATGCAAATTGTTTTATCAGAGTCAGGCCAACCTATATTGAAGCGAAGACGAGGAAGACCACCTAGCATGAGAGAGCCTACACTTGAAGGTGGCTGGACATTTTTAACGCCTACTGTATGGGATGTCAATAACCCCCAAAGTCAACAGCAACAGCAGCAACAGGAACAACAACAACAAAATGACCATTCAGATACACCTGATTCTGTAATGAATGGATCCATGGCAGCGTTTACAAGCTCCAATATGGATATGGTACTTCAAATGCCTAGAAAAAAGCGAGGCCGTAAACCAAAAACACATATTGCAGGCAATTCTTGCTTCGTTTGGAAAGAAATCACAGCATCCAGAAGAACAAAAAAATCAAAAACAAAGCCTCCTGCAACATTACGGCGTTTAGAACAAGCACCATCTGAATCTTCCATTGCCTAAAAAAAACTATCATAAAACGCTTCATTCCTTTTAATACTTCTGTACAGCCTTCCTTTCTGTGTAATTTTAGTTTCTCCCTTCTTTTTCCTTTACATAAATATGACGCCCCCAAGTTCTGTAGATTGACTTATTAATTACTTTTTTCCCCTTTCTAAAGAAAAATATACATATAGTGATTTCCTTTTAAAAAATACACATACTCATGACACATTATTCATTTATTTTAATACTTGCAGCAAAATAAATAAAAATAGCCAAAATCATAAAAATAATACCACAAAAAATGATTGACACTGGCAGGTTAAATGTTAAACTCAAAAATATTAGTAAAATCTCATGAACCAGCATTATTAGTAATGCTTATTATATTTTTATTGACAATCTATAGTGTTATACATCAATACTACATATATCCTTTGTCGCTTCCGTCTTACTCTATAATACAATTCAGTAATAAGAAGACTGGGAAGAAGTCAAGAAAAGAAGGAAGAAACTATTGTAGTACTTCTATGTGTTTAAAGTAATGTAGCAGATTGGAAATATAATCCTTATTCATATATTTTATTTTATTATGTTTTTGTGATACGTTGCACTGAAGAACTTTGAGAAAAAATGTATATATTAGTATATTTATATGGTTGACTTTTTTGTTTCTTGAGTCACTTGTTCAAGTTGGAACCCATTAATATTATGTATTGCTATAAACAATAACAAAGCATATAAGGGGCCCGTAAAATCAGTATTTCTCTATCATAACTTGCCTCTACCTGTATCTATCACTCTTACACTTCTACTTTATTCAAGAAGTACGATATCTTGATTAATATAGCTTTTTCTAAAATGAAATTATCTGATGCAACTCTGTGCAACCATTTCTAGAACAAATAATGGAGTGTGACGGCGATGTTTAATAGTTTGGATTTTTTAAAGCTCCCTGGAAAACTTAAAATATTTGTTATTTGTTTTGTTCATTCATAAGATGCAAAGACAAGCCAAAGCCATTTTTTTAGGCTTATCTAAACGATGCTATAGCACACAAGGAGCAACACCAAAGCCTGTACAGCTCGCTTTTGATAAATTCTCGCTTAAGCCCTCTAATGCAGCACCCGTTCTGATATGTCATGGTTTGTTTGGTTCCAAACAGAACTGGTCATCTCTTGCAAAAGCAATGAGCAACAGACTTTCAAGAGATGTCTACACCCTTGTAAGAAAAGAAGGGTAAAAGTAAAACAACTAGCAACATAAATATTAATAACTGTTAAGGATCTCAGAAATCACGGCGACAGCCCTCATACACCTGAACACAATTATCCAGCTATGGTTTCTGACCTGAAAGAATTTATTAAACAGCACGATTTAAAAGATCCAATTCTTTTGGGTCATTCGATGGGAGGCAAAGCTGTCATGGCAACCGCACTAGATTCGCCCGAGCTAGTCTCAAAACTGATAGTTGTGGATATGCCACCAGTCATTCTTAAATTATCAAACAACTTCTCCACTTATATTAAAGGCATGAAGGCAATCGAGGATGCAGATGTAAAGAAACAAAGCGAGGCAGATAAAATCCTTTCAGAATACGAATCAAATGTCGGTGTGCGTATGTTTTTATTGACAAATTTAAAAAAGATCGATGGCAAGTATCGATTCCGTATCCCTTATCAAACTCTGGGTGAGTCACTGAAATCCGTTGGTCACTTTAGTTTTCCAAACAACGCACAATTTGATCATCCAACCCTGTTTATAGCAGGTGGCGCAAGCCCTTATAAGCCACCTTTTTTGGATAAGCAAAAAAAGAAAGAGATAGACGCTTTATTCCCTAATAACGAATTAAAGATTGTGGATGGTGCAGGTCATTGGGGTAAGTTCAACTTTGGGGTTTAGGATATCATTTTTATTTATTTGTTTATTGTTTGTTACAAATAGTTCATGCAGAAAAGCCTGATGTGGTACTAAATATGATTTCATCATTTGTTAACGAGGCAATCCCAAAAAAATAGTATTTGACAAAATGGCCAGAAATAGATTTTTCTCATAGAAATAAACATCAGAAGATATAAATTGTAATACAACAATTGATTTGTCAAAAAAAAAGTTTAATAGTAATTGTAAAAGTACATAAGTGTTTAAAATTTTTTTATTAAGTTATAAAACCAACATGGGTATAAACACAATGAAGTTTCAACTTTAATAGTGAATCAATCAATTTCTTGCAAGAAAATATGTGAGCCCAAGTGGGGAAAAGTTTGCTGAAGTCATATCAGTCCTTAAGTTTTTCCTTAGTAGAGAGTTAGGCGCAAGAGATAGATAGAAGTTACATCTGGCTAACAGTAGTAAAACCACAGGAGCTGTAAATCCTTCATCTTCGTCTTCATCCTTCTTCTGAAAAGAAAACCAAGCGACAATTGACAGAGTCAAACGTGTAGATAGGCAAGAGAGAGAAAAGTAGACATGCACCACAACATTCCATACCAAATGCGCCAGTCCTTCACACCACACCACTTCAAGGCCAGAACCAAACCAACTACACACAAGCAGCTTTCTCTCTCTTGCGCTTCGCTCTTCTCTTTTTAAAGACACCCAAAGGAAAAAAAAGAGAAGAGCACCTAGAACATTCTAAAAGTTAAGTGAGTATTTAAACATTCATATAAAATAAAAAGTAAAATCTGATATTATCCTTTTGGTTGTACACAAGTAGCCACCAAAGTTCAAGACAGACTTCATTGCAGAGCCATGTAATGCCATTGAAATCCATATCCATCCAAATTCCACGTGTAATGCTGAAAATATTGCTGTCTCACCAAAGCTTGGAACAAACGAATAAAAAAATGGAATAATGCAAATGATACAAAATACAATGCGAAACAAATAATACAAAAGTGTAAAAAAAATTCTGAACTTTAACCTAGGAAAATAGCCTGTAACCAATATTCATATAGAAAAGAAAAATGCTTGTGAGATGACTTTTTTTAACTGAACATTTTACTGTAGAACTGTCGTTGAATCATGTATACACCGGAAAATTGAACGGAAAACTGAACTGAACTGGATAAAACTGGAACTGGAACTGGAACTGGAGCTGAACGGGAGAAGTCGAACTACCTGACTGGAACTGAATTGCTGTAAAAACTGAAAGTACTTAAATTTATACAAAACACTTAATGTAGAAACGCTTCTATGATTCAGAGACACAAAGAATATCAGTGTAAAAAGAAGAGGTTGAACTCTTCTGGTCCACGGGTAGACCCAAGTGTTACGTATTTTCAAATATTTCTTTTCTTTGCAAATTACGGATGTAAAATACTTCTATACAGTAGATGAGCTTGACTCATTGGAGACCTCAAGCACGGAAGGGAACACCAGAACGACGCCGTTAGCTTGATAAGCAACCTTAAGTTTTAGATTTAGCAGCTTGATATTTTGGAGAAACAGGAAGTATCATACATACATGATAGTTAAGCCATACTAGTAGACAAAACCTTCAGACGGAACCTAGGATATTTAGACATGTGGGAGAAGAAATAGTATCAGAAAATTGTGTTCAGCATTAAAACTAAAACATTTATGTTAGTTAAAATGAACAGGGATAAATAAGAAAAGTGTGAGTAATCAAGTTCTTGTAAAAGTGAAAGGAGTGAGAAAAATGAAGGGATCTCTGGTATTAGGAAAACTTCATTATTTTATAGACAAATGACAGAAACAGGTGATGTCCACATGAACGAACAGGATTCAATGCATGAACATCTAGTTTGGGGCATCCATCCGAACCAATCATTTGATTTCAGAACTTTTCCCTTGGGTAAACTTTGTTTTATAAGTCACTTGTTCTTTTCACTTCTTTTTTATAGTTTAGAACGAATAACAAAAAAAATTGAAAAACCTCCAAATAAGCTAAAAAATCGGCTAAACATGCATCATTATTTGATTGAAACAAGAATAAGGGAGTATGTTTATGTATCTCTCTGTGTGTGTGAATGTGACGTGTAAGGAGGTTTTTTTTGTTTATTAATTAATTACATCACGTTTATTAAGTGTTTATATAATTCTCATTTTCACATTGATAACAGATGAACATGGCTTTGCTAAACATTTGTTCCATAATCTTAAAAAAAAAACTTTAAATGTTACTGAAAACTTATAATCCAAAATAATTTGCATGAAGAGCTTAAAATGAGTCTATAGCATTATAGGATGGCGTCTGAGAAAAGAAGGATGTATTTGTTTATCTTATGTACCTTGGCGTAAAGAGCCAGCTTAAAATAACTGTAAAAAAAAGGCCACCTATTTTTTTCTCAATCGAATTGTATAAAAAAAAAAGATCGAGTGATGGAATATTCTGCAGAGTCTGCTGATAGTTCAGGTTTAGGAGAAAAGGTTAATCAATACATTCAAAAAAGCATTTTCGTTTTAATAAGAATAAAGTCTTCCAAAGGAATATGTTCTGTTACAGACACTCTTTATTTAGTTCAATACATACAAATGGTATTAAAGCGTTTCTACATGAAAGTCTCTAATATTCAATATTATAAAAATGTCTCAAGAAATAAACACTGGATACCAAGCAGCTTAGTCCATTTTATTAGCAAATATAAATCATCTACCCCCTCTCTATCTCTGTCTAATCGTTTTGACATAACCATTAGAGATACCTATCTCTGGAGCAAGCTGTTGTGTGAAATACGTTATATTTATTTTATGGCCCAAGTTATCTCGTACTTGTATATTTGGTGGACCTTTATACATATTCTATACTGATAACGAGATAACGTCTCTTGGGAACCAGATTAGGCTCTGCTAAAATAAATGGAGTCTTTGATGGTTAGCCAGTTTTCCTTTGGTATTTTTAATAGTGATGTATATAAAAAATGAAGCGACCATTCTTTTTGTACTGGCTTCTTCATTTAACACTGATAAGTGGAGATCAGGTTTGTCCAGAAGGGTACACCCCAAAAATTGTTGCCATTATTTACACCAAAAAGCGTTATTTTCTTCATTAATACTACGGTCTGCCAAAACCATTCCTATTATTAAGTATTAGTTCGTTTGGATTTCCTTACGTTTCGATGGTTTGCCAAGACTCAATAGTCCCCTCATCATAACTTACCGTAACTCCCATCTACTACACATTTGCAGTGAAAATATCTAGTTATTTCTATTAGGAGACCAGCCTATTGGGGCTGGATTTATACAGTGCACTAGTCATTTTTCTTCAAAAAAAAAAAAGCTTAAATGAAACTCTATTCCGTCTACTATTATATGGGATATAGCCATTTATAATGATTTACAATATTGTACTTGGAAAGAAATTTAAATGGTCGAGCAACCAAAGTATTGATTTATGTCTGTATTTTTAAGCTATATTTTTGCTTGAGAAAAAATATGTCAAATACTGGAATTTGTTTTTTGAGATCACACCTCGTTAAGTCCTGTCAATTTATGACAGAGGCAATGACAAAAAATGCCTATCTAGATCATTTAACATTTTTTTTTTGTTCTCTCACCTATACAACTAGTGTATGGATATACCCCCAGATGTCTTGTTTTTTAATCATTTTGTTTCCCCTTTCTAGCTCTCTCTCTTTTGGTTTTAGAGCCATGAAAACGTATGTTATAATATATGTAATTTACCAAGTTAAACGAGATGGTGAAGAATTAAAAATTGATACTGTTATTTCCTTTGAATATGAATGTAGAAAATATGTATACGTAGGTTCTAAAAGTGACGCCTAAAACAATGGGGCTTCCGTGCCTATTTTATTGAGACTAAATTTATACTTCATGCATATTAATAAGGCGATTGTGCGACCGAAATATCTTTTTTTCACCTTAGCAGTCTATACAAAAGATTACGGAAAAGGGCCTATATATGACATCCTATAACATTTTTGTATTATATTTTAAAACGAAGTCATTCTAGAAAGTAGTTCATGTATTAAAAAAAAGAAGAAAATTTATCAAAATCCACGAAAAAAACATGAATAGGGAAGTTCTTAACGCAGCACACAGTTCCTTAACTTGTTTTGAAATCCGAGTTACTGAACTGTTTCGTCATTCTCTGGGCATCATTTCCATATATGGTTTTGTACTTGAGAGATTTATTTATTTTTTTTTAAAAAAAAAGTAAGACCCAGTTTTTTTTTTCTTGTTTCACACCTTTCTCTCCTATATTATATAAAATGGATGTGGTAGTGGGTCATGCTAGAAAGCAACTGCTAGGAAAAGCAGCACAGAATATTCGACAAAACCGACCTGTCTTTGAAACTGACCCCGAGATTATCAGGGCCATCGATGAGGCCAGTATGAGCCAAAAGAAACACTGGTGGAAGACAAATAAAGTCGCCACTCCCGACATCATTCTCGACAAAAACGATCGCAACATACTTCGCAAGGTCAAGAGCCGTGCGTGGTATTTGGATAAAGGTTTTCATTGTTGCTGCTGTAATATTGGTTTGGATGCTATTATTGGCTTGATACCAGGTATTGGTGATGTTATTACAACTGTCATGGCAATGCAACTTGTAAGAACGGCCGCAAAGGCGAATTTGCCAAGATCTTTGATCGTACAGATGATGTGGAACGTTTTTTTGGATTTTATTGTAAGTTTCTCATCCCTGTATTTGTTTGTTTTTGTTCCTTATATAATATATTTAGATTGGGTTAACACCAGTTGCTGGCGATCTTTTGGACGTCTTTTTTAAATGTAATTGGCGTAATGCAATGTTGTTGGAGGAGTATTTATTGGTACGAAGACGCGATGAATTACGATTGGAAAAGGGAAACCATAATGGAGGTCCTCTTTCGCTTCACGATAAAGGGAGATTGGTTGAGCGGGCATTGGCAGATGAAGAAGGTACTAGTCATTCTGTAACCCAACCATTATTACCGCCACCGCAAAGAAGTGACCATGAAGGAACAGATAATAAGAAGAAATATGGTTCACTTTTTAAATAGTAATGATTGCTTCTTTTTTCTAAAATAACACACGACTGCAGATTGTTGTTTGTTTATTTTGTATAAATATTTATTTCGATGACTTTATTAAAGTGCTCTAATGCATAATACATTACGTATTATAATTATTACACAAATATATAAAGGGGTAGTAAAAAAGAAAAGCGCGATCTTTGCACGATAAATAGAAAATGTAAAAAAATAAAAAAAAATAAAAAAATAAACTAAACATGACTGGAACACCAGCAAGTATTTGTATTTCCATAGCATACTCCACCGATATTGGGCTGGTCGGGGAACTTTTCAGTACATGTGGCTTCACACTGAGCATCACCCTCTAGACCTTCTGTACAAGGAACCTCAATGTCCCAGAAAGCGAAAGCAAGGATACCTGGTGATAACAATAATAATGCCAATAGAGAAAATTTCATTTGAAATCTATTGCTTTTTTTCCCCTTGATTCAAATAAAGAAGAAGGATGAAGAAAAAGAAAAAAAAAAAGTAAAATATATTGGTGTCGCTAATTTAAACGGAGGAACTATAGCGGCTTTTGATGATCGTCAAGAATGTGCATAAATTTGAAAGTTGTATCTCTTACAGTTTCACGCGTATTTTTGGAACAAACCAAAAATGCGAGTAAGGCCTTTGGAGGACATCCATTTGGGATGGTATTTTTTTCTTTTTATTTCTGTTCATGAAACGTTAGGGTTTCCAATAATACCTTACTAAAAGAAAATGAGATAGATCAAGTAATAACAATACATTTGAAAAAAGAAATTTACAGGAACGTTATCAAATTGTAGTAGATGAAAGGTAAGTGGTCTACAGTCACTGGTGTAACCAATTGACTCTCTTTTCTTAAAAAAAAAGTGGTAACAGTGATCCATGACCATTGCGATGCATAAAAGATGCTTTACATGCTAGTGTTCTAAATACAAGCCATCGTAAAGGGCACAGAGAAAAATGCATTTATATATAATATAGTCTATTTGGAGTGATGTAATTCATATCTTATTTTTTTGAGAAAGCTTGTCATCCTGTAAATCCAAAACCATGATATTCTGGATTGGTATAAGTTTCTGCGATACAAATACATGTATTTTGAAACATCGTTATAAAAGAGAATTAATAACCAAACTGTCGTTCCTCGGAAGATCCAAATACACGGAGGATAAACAGGCTATGAAATTTATCGGTTCTCTTTAGTAAAAAAAGTGATTACTTGAAAAACAGGATCTCTATATACTCATTTACTTGACTTGTTTTCTGATAGTAATAGCAATACAATACCCATTTTTTCTTTGTCGGAGCGGATGAACTGGTGTGTGAACTTCCGTTATCTGACTAAAAGATAGCGACTATAAGTTTAAGTTTTGACATTTCCTTTTTCTTTCTCCTTTTTCTCTTTAGTGATATTCGTTTTCTTTTAATATATATGTAGAAAAAGATATATAGTTTGGTTTTCGTATGATTTAATTCTATAGCTTTTGAAAAGCAAGCAAATTACAAATCACATTGTCATCAATCTAAATTATCTCACTTTGACAACCCGCTTGATTCAAGAAACATATGCGTATGACGCATAATCCAAAAACCAATTCATTCATTAAAACCATTCAACTCAGAAAACAGATCAAATTCATAAAATTTTATTATATTTAAAAAAGGCATGTATTCAACAGCCACACTAGAATAAACAAAAGACTTTCTAAAAACAAAATAGCAGAAAAAATACGTGTTTTGTGGCTAGTGTCAGTGGAACATATGACCTGTTCACTCCCCAGAAAGGAACTAGTTTTTTTAATGATTGGATTAAATCATTCGGCATGAAACACGCCTGTAAACTGCT
>VCJE01002949.1:14750-29667 GCA_024140265.1 Backusella liffmaniae | reverse complement strand
TATTTTTTTTTAAAAAAAAAAAAAAAAAAGAGAGAGAGAGAAAATGATTGGCCATCCAAGTACTTAACTAATGTACCCAATAGTATGAATATCTTGGTTTCTACCTGCTCTGTGCATCATACCAAAAACAATCTCCGTTATTTTGAATACCAATGTATGCGCTACATTTATAATCCCGAGAAAGCGTGCTTCGAACCTTATGAATTTGATTTGGGATCAACAAATAAGAAGCTCCAAGGTTGGTCGGGAGGTATCACTACAGATGATGCAAAGAATAGATTGAGTCTGCTCGGTCCAAACATTATCCAAGTCAATGTACCCACCATTCCCCTTGCTATTGTTCAAGAGTAAGTTGGTTAACCAGTAGTGTTTGTCAATGAGAACTAACTTTATTTATTTTAATGGTTAGGTTCGCTTCCTTCTTATACCTCTATCAAATGATGTGTATGTGGGTCTGGTATTATTTTCAATACTACAAGATGGGTCTTGTTCAAACATGCATCATTCTTTTGGCCGCATTTATCCGTGTCATCTTACGTCTTAGAGCAGAATATCGTATTAAGGAAATGGCAGAGCACAAGACAGAGGTAAATCTTCTTCGTGATGGAAAATGGCAAGAAAAGGTTTCTAGTGGTGACCTTGTTCCAGGAGATATATTTGAAGTCGAAGAGAACACCATTGTCCCTTGTGATGCTGTCATCTTGTCTGGCACTGTAGTTGTCAATGAGTCATCATTGACAGGTGAAGCTATGCCAATCCGTAAATTTGCTATTGCTTGTGACGATAACACCTATGAAATGAATGGATCTAGTAAGGTCAACACATTGTTTGCTGGTACCATCGTTTCACAGTCCACTCCAGCTATTTCCAGTGGGGATGCCAATGCTGGTCGTGTCTTTGCTTTGGTTCTTCGCACTGGTATTGCCACTGAAAAGGGTATGCTTATCCACAAAATTCTTTTCCCCTCTCCTGTTTCCTTCATCTTCAATGAGCATCTTAAGTTGGCCATTTGTATCTTGTTGCTTTGGGGCGGTATTGCATTCGCATTGTCTCTTTATTTGATGGGTCGTGGTAATATTACCAGTTGGTACTATGGTGTTTTCATCATGTCTGAAATTTTTTCACCCTTACTCCCTGCTGCTTTTACTATCAACCAGTCTGTATGTGCTGCCCGTTTACGTGGAAAGAAGATTCTTTGCATTGATCTCCCTCGTATTAACTTGTCCGGAAAGGTGCGTATTTTCTGTTTTGACAAAACTGGTACACTTACCCGTGAAGGTTTGGAATTCTATGGTGGTGTTTCTGCCCCTCAATCAGCCATTGCACCATTTGGTCACCGTGAGGAAGACCCTCTCAAGATGGAAAGCGAGCTTGCTATGGGTATTGCTACCTGTCATGCCGTTACTAAAGTTAAGGATCAATTTATTGGTAATCCTGTCGATATTGAATCATTTAATGCTATGAAATGGGAATTGAATGCCCCTGAGCATTCTGACTATCTTGATACTTTGGTTGCCCCTCCTGAAACCCCAGGACAAAAAGGAAAAGTTGCTCATGTCATCCGTCGCTTTGAATTTGTTCATGCTCGCGCTTCACAGTCTGTCGCTGTTCTTGATCCTGAGACTCAGCATGTACATGTTTACCTTAAGGGCTCTTTTGAACGTATCAAGTATCTCTCCAGCAGTGATTCTGTACCAGTGGACTACGACCAACAAGCTGCTAAATATGCTCAAGAAGGATGTTATGTTTTGGCTTTATCTCATCGTGATCTCGGTGTACTTGGCCAGGATATTCAAATGGAAGAAATTAAGTCAATGTCTCGCGATCAACTTGAACATGATTGTAACTTTGCTGGTTTTATTTTGTTCCGCAACATGCTTAAGCATGACACTACAGATGCTATTACTGAATTGAAGGGTGGTGATACCCGCGTGGTTATGATTACTGGTGATACCGCTTTGACTGGTATCTATATTGCTCGCCAATGTGGTATGATTGAGCCTCAGCAGCAGGTTATTCTTGGTGATGTTGTTTCAGGAGCAATGGTTTGGCGTGATGTCGAGTCTGGTAAAGATGTGGATGTTGATAAGGTTATTGATATGGATCCTCGTGAAACACATGAAAAACGTATTGAGCTTGCTATTACTGGACGTGCATTTGAACATTTGGTAAACACTGATAACATTAGAAAATACCTTTTGATGATTCGTGTTTTTGCTCGCATGACACCAAACGACAAGGTTTTGTGTGTTCAATTTCATATGGAAAAGGGAGTGACTGCAATGTGTGGTGATGGTGGTAATGATTGTGGTGCACTTCGTGCTGCTCACGTTGGTATGGCACTTTCTGAAGCAGAGGCTTCTATTGTATCGCCTTTCAGTACAAGTAACAGATCCGTTATGCAATGTGTCGAACTCTTAAAACAGGGTCGCTCTGCCCTTGCTACCAGTTTTGCTAATTACAAGTTCTTGATTCTCTATGGTGAATGTATGGCTTTCTGGGAATTAATCATGTTCTATTTCACTGCTATTGCTCCTCAGCCCGTTTGGATTACAATTGATGGTTTTATTACCACTACAATGACATTTGCGATTACCCAGGCCAAACCTGCAGCAAAGCTCGGTCCTTCCCGACCAACAGCAAAGCCTTTGGGTATTTATACCTTGGCCTCTTTATGTGGTGTTATCTTTATTAATTTCTGGTTCCTCTGTTGCAGGTAAGCTTCAAGCTATTTGGATTATTTATTAATTGCCTTTTTACTAACAATCAAATTATTTATATAGTGTGGTATGGCTTTTCCAACAGGACTGGTTCGTCTGCAATGAATTTGATAGTTCAGCTATTGACTCTGCTCAATGGTGGCTACTCGGTGATAACTATGAAGTTGAAGTTATTTCGCTTGTAGTTATGTTCCAGTTCTTCAACAGTGGTGCTGTTGTCAACTTTGGCGCTCAATTCCGTCAATCGTGGTGGAGAAACTATGTTCTTGTCTTCATTTGGGTCTGTTTCTTTGTCAGTACCAGTTACCTGACTTTGGCTGATCCTAACCCATACAGTTGTATTTTCCGTATTAACTGTGGTTCAGCATCAACATTAGTTGAACTCGGATACCCTGAACCCACCTGGTATATTGAGCCATACAATTCACCCCTTGGTCATAACGTCTTACCTATCTGGTTCCGTTGGCAATTGTGGGGCTATATCCTTGGTAATTGCGCATGTAACATTATTTGGGAACGTATTTGTATCCTTTGGTTTGCCCGTGATTGGGCCATTAAGCGCAAAAAGACTCATCCATCCAAAAACAGAGTTCTCTTCAAGCTTTAAGAGAAAGAAAAAAATATATATTATTTGTTTTCAGCTTTTTAAATAGATTCAAAAAGCCTTAGTTTAACTCCCTTTTATTATACTCATATGCACATACTTATTAAAATACTATTTATAAATTTTTTAAAAAATATAAACAACTAAAATCATTTTAAACATATTTGAAAAGGGGCATTGTAATACAAACATATGTGGTACCTTGAAAAAATCAGGTGTTTGGATATTGGTTTCCTGTAGATATAGTAGGGGTTGAACAAAGGTTTTCTCCACTGCTCGCTAGTATGAAAACAAATATGCTTTCAATTTCATGCATCTAGTTTTTCTTTAAGAATCTTTGTAAAATAAAAATGTACAGGCCACATTTTGATCATCTATACTTAATACTATAAATCAAGATGGCACTTTTAAAGTGGGATGACTTATTTAAAAACATGGAATATCGCATGAATAAAACGAGAATAATTATGTTTAAAGTATAGAATAAAAAATTCCTTAGATGTTCACTTACATTGGCTAGTAATGCTAATGTATGAAGATGCATGTCGTTGAGCTATGACCGTACCTCACGCCTGCAATTTTAATTTGAGCGAATTCTGTTTATATCTTGTTCAATGTTCATCATAGGCGGGTGACTTTACACGTGATAAAGCCAATACACATAATTAAAAAAGAAAGGGAAGAAGTTTCGCGAATTTTTAACCTTTTCTCTTATCTCTCTTTTAACTATTTTGCGTTGATATGGTCACAGAAACAGGAAGAGACCCTCAGACACCCCCTTCAGAAGAAGAGATTCTTGAACATTATGCTAATGAGGCAGAGCTGTTCTTTAAAACGCCATATGTCTTCAAAAAACCTATTAAAAAAGTTGCTGTGATAGGTGCGGGACCAGCAGGAGTAAGTAGATTGATAATAGCATAGTAAGAAGGATAGAAAGTGTTCTAATATAAAGTATCAAATGTATTACAGCTCGTTAGTACAAAAACATTGAAGGAGGCTGGTCTTAATATTAAAGTATTTGAGCGCGCTAGTTCAGTAGGTGGTGTTTGGTAAGCATAGGATGGATAGAATGATTTGATATTTATACATTAATACTGAACGTGTGTATAAATAAAGGGTTTATACGGAAACGCCTCCATCGAAGCCTAAAGTACCTACACGTAGAGAAAAGCATCCCATTGAGCATAGCGCTGAGGTTGCCCCAGAGGAAGGAATTAAAAAAAGAATGTTTGAGATAACTCCAGAAGCTATGAAACGGTTGCTACATAAATCCCCACCTACTGCCTGTTATAGAGACATGTACAACAACATCCCCTTGCCAGCATTTGCATTCCCTTGCTTCCCTTTCCCTGAGAGTGAAGATCCATACTGTCCTCATCATATCATATTGGATTATCTTAAACGGTTTTCGGAGTTCTATGAACTGGATCCACTGATCTCACTAAACACCGATGTTGAGCTTGCTAGGAAAAACAAAGAAAATGGAAGCTGGAAACTATCTCTGAATAAACACACAACTTATCCGTCAGGTCTGATTAAAGAAGAACGATGGCAAGAGGAATTTGATGCTATTTTGGTTGCATCTGGTAGACACCAAGAGCCCTATATACCTGATTTCAAGGACCTTTTAGCTTACAATAAAACATGGCCAGATAAAGTGACACATTCTAAACAATTCCGAAGACCAGAATATTTTTCCAAAAAGGTATATATCATCATATGTATATATAATTGTTTTAATTTTAACATTTCTTCTCTCTTTAAAGAATGTTCTTCTAGTAGGAGGAGGTATATCGGGCGTTGATATTGCTAGAAGCTTAGATGGATTTGCAAACACAGTGACTGTTTCTATGCGTCAATTTGCTTCACCTTTTCCCGTAATTAATATTATTCGTGAAGCAATTCCAAGATCAGTATCAATTCGAGGTGATATTAAGTCTTTTTCGGATGAAAATGGAGAAATGAATGGCAATATTACTTTTACAGATGGTACTGTTCTCAGTGGGATAGATCATGTTATATTTTGTACCGGGTTTGCCTCCAACATTCCATTCTTTGGTGAACTCCAAGTTTCGGAAGGAGGAGAGAATACATTGAAAAACTTTGAGAACATCCAAGAAAGCCAGATACTCGCTGATTATAAAAACCCATTAAATGTTTATCGTGACATATTTTTGGCATCTGATCCTACCGTTGCCTTTGTCGGAATGAAAGCTGATTTCACTCTGCATCCACATTTCGCGATACAATCAGAGGCGATCGCAAGAGTTTGGTCTGGAAATGCTTATTTACCTAAAACCTCGTCTATGTATACGTCTATCCTAGAAGGTACACCGTTATGTATGACTACTGATACTAATCTTTACGAAAGATTGAGGAATATTCCATACATTGCCTGGGTAAATACACATGCAAAACTGATAAAAGATAATGGTGGTCAAGAACTTCCAGAAATGGAAAACTACCGCGATAGCTTTGTGGACGAATTAAATAGGTACCAAAAGATATGGCTCGAAGTATCCGAGAAAAACATACAACAAACTAAAGAGAGGATCCGTAAGGAAAAAATAAAAACAAAACTCTATCAGTAAAATAAATCTAAATAAATTTATATTTCAACCCAAAATGAGTAGTTGTATTTTCCCCTTTTAGTCTTTTAGAGTGTAAATGCAAGTTTATAAAACCATGGTTCGTTTATTTGTTACATTTAAATATTTTGTTCCTTTGAGATGTTTTCAACATTTAGAGAAGCTGTTAGAAGTAACTTTAAAGACTGTATTACAAATCAATTTTTATCTATCTATTTTAGAACAATAAAGAGGTTTATATTAAAAATAAATGCAGTCAACAATTTGAATAAATTAAATTAAGTAAGGGACAATGTATGTATGTAAAAACAGTCTATGTATAGGTATTTATTTATAATATATATGTATATAAGATTCTATTTTTAAATAGAATCATCTTCAGAGACATCTTTAGCCTTGCCAGAGATGTCACTGATGTAATTTATGTATAATTCTTCCTTTCTCTTATTTTTAAGAGCTGCATGTGCCGCATGTGGGAGAGATTTAAAAAAGTAAGGGTATCGGTCTTCAATAGAGGATATTCTTCCGTCTTCTAGCGGTAACTGTTGTAAGCTACAATAGCAAAGATTAGGTACAATGTCGGTTGCATCGCTGCTGGTATCAGATGATTCTTCCATGCTTGCATTTTTTTCCAAGTCGCCCACAGATTTTCTATCGCCTTCGACATCAGAAGAGATACGTGATCTATTTCTATCAGTATCGTGTATATCTTCTATTACGACAACTTGTTGACAGTCTTCTTTATCAGTGGAGCCCATGTAGTATTCATTCACTTTGGTATTGCAGCCATGTGTTCCAGGAAGATGACCTTCTTCTTTGTTATTTTGGCTAAGATCGGAAATGTACATACCAGGTCTGTCAGGATGAGGGCGTTGATTTCCGAATCCACCGAATAGAAGCGCCTTTCGTACAGCCATAGAGTCACCTGTCACGATATACCACTTAAGAGGCTGACCTGAATATCTTTCTATTGTGACGGAAGTTGATAAAAGCTCTTCAAGTCCGGAAAAGTCCATTTGATGTACGCCAGATAAATCGAGAACAATTGAACTTAAAAGAGGCTTCTCTGAGCTCTTGCCATCGTAGCTATTTTCGTTCCAGTTTCTATCACCAACTTTCTCTGCTAATGGCTTTCCACGACGAGTTTCTTTTTTCACATGGTCAATGAGACACTGGAATATGTAGGCACCATTTTGGAATACGAGGTTCTCTTGTGGTTGGAAGCAAATAATATCAGATTCAATAGGTTTTGTGTATCTACCAAGTATCTCATGGTCAATGGGCGAGAAGAATACAGGGCTTGAGGGTTTAATGTCATCAGACTCAGTGGTTTTTGTAAACGATTGTTTTTCCTTTGTAGGGTATTTATCCGTATCAAGTGATATGCATCCAAGAACATGACACTTTGGTCTTGAGGTTCGATAGATCTGGAAAATGATGGATAGGGCAACAGGGACATAAACACTGATATCAATTCTTGCGAATAATGAAATAAGGAAAGCGGCTGCATAAAGTACGAATTCCATTGGATTTAAATTCCATAATTTTTTCCATGTAGCAGGGCCAGAAACAAGGTCAGTACAGGAATGGGAAATGATCGAACCAATGGTAGCGTATGGGATAAATGTAAATGCAGGAGTGAGAACATAAATGGATAACCACACGATGGCTCCGACAAAAAAGCTGGTTAATGGGGTACGAGCTCCGGATTTAGAAACAACAGCACTTCGTGAAAACGTTCCAGTTCCAGGGTAGGCGCCGATGAATGAACCGAAAACATTAGCGAGACCAATAGCGAGGATTTCTTGACTCATATTTACTATTTAGAAATAAAATATTATGAGTTTCATGTTCTGAATACATGTATATTTAATTAATTACCTCTGTAATCAAAGACTTTTCCAAGGCTAGAAGAAATAGCACCGTGCTCCATAATCATGAGTACAACAAGACTAGGAATCTGTGGAAGCAGGGTCTCAATGAGTGGCTTATTAATGGTAGGGGGGGCATGACGTTCTAAGCCTGCTGGTACGATACCCAAGATATGAAAGGGACTTTCTTCGTACTTTCCAAAATGGTTGATAAGGAAAGAAATAAGTGTTGAAAATACCAAATATATAATTGCTCTGCTGGTGTTAAACATGGATATAGCACGCTTGTATTGAGGATATTTGGCCATAAGCACTTGGGAGTAATGTTTGATAAAATAGAGCCATACGAGTCCAACTAAACCGATGATTGCGTCGTAATGAGTTTTGTTTATATTCTTGAGTATGTTGATAAAGATAAGGTAAGTGGGCTGTAGGGTATCAATGTTGGGGATTCCCATAATCTTTGCCATTTGATTAACAATAATAGTTATGCCACTTCCAGACATAAAACCAGCGATAGCAGGTTGGCAGATGAAATTAAACAGGAAGCCAAGTCTAAATAGTCCAAGAAATGTACAAACCAAGCCACATATTAAGCTCAAATTTGTAGCAAAATCCATATAAGTCCATTCGCCAGATATGAATTGAGGCATAAGTACTATTTTACTGACTACTTGGCCAACCATCAAAGATAGAACAGCACTACAACCTATACAGATAGAAGAATAAAAAATGAGCAATCAAGACTTTCATTACTTTGGAGGTTTTTTTTTTTCTTTACCTAAACTAACATCCTTTGAAGTTCCAAAAAGCGGATAAGCAACTATACCGATGAGAACAGTGTATAAACCATAATATGGTGGGAGATTCGCCATTGTTGCTAGAAAGCAATATTAGTATAATAGCTCAGCTTATCTTTTTTTTTACTTCATATAATATCTACCATAAGCGAAGGCTTGAGGAAAAACCAAAATTCCAACTGTTAACGCTGAGATAATATCACCAGTAAACCAAGTAAGATTATATTTCGGTAGCCAGTTGAGTATAGGAAACAGGTTTTTTCCATACGACTTTGCTCTGCTGGGTATAAGGTTTATTTGTTCTCTAGCGACATCTTTATATTTTGGTGGGGGTGTATCTATATATAGGGTAGACATGATAAAAAATAATAAATATGGAAGTTGGATATGTCTTTTTTTCCCCCAGTATTTATGCGTTGAGAAATGATAAAAAAATAATATAATTAGATAAATGGAATTAATTTGGCTCTTTATATAGAGAAAACAGAGAAATGCCATTCTCGGTAATTTCAATCATTGGTTACTGTCTAACCAATTTGTTGACATTTATTTTACCCATGGTACGTCATAAATGGTTTTTAATTTCTGATTTTTCTATCACTCAAACCACCAGTTTGCCACATGACGACTATAAATATATTTTCTAGTATTGCTTCTTTACTTTTGTATAGCAGTAATTGACTTCGTTATAGACGTTGCATAGTAAGCAAAAATCGGTATCGGCTACGGTTTTTTTTTAGTTTTGAAAAGCTATTAAAATTGCTAACCAGGTATAAATCACTGATGGCGGTTGGTTCCTCGGTTATATAGCTGATTTTTATTAGAACAGAACATAACCAGGGCATTGATTTATTACAAAATGTACTGATTTTCCTGTATCGTTATCGTAGTCTAATATGTATCTAAAAATATTGCTATTTCAAGTAATATCCTAAAACTTCAACCTCAGTTATTGGAGCGATTTTGATTAAAATTATAAATACACAGTTACATTGTAAAACGGCAACCTTTTTTTTTCAGCACTGCTTTGTAGAAGCATGTTGAAGTGCATGAGATGTTTTTAGCTTTTTGCCGGAATTTTATCGTACCTTTTAAATGGTTTGGCTTTGATTATCACAGTATTGTTATCTTGAACATACTGATGACAAGATCAACGTGGCACAAGTCTAAACTTTATGTAAAAAGGACAGTTTTGATTGTACATATTTATTAGATTCGACCTTAATTTGGTCATCTGAAAATCTTAAGGGGTCGTGTAGTCCGAAACATAACGTACTTTAGCTTTGAAAAAGTTTAATTCTTGTGTAAATCATTTGATTTAATGATAATGAGGGGGAAAATGATGTCAATACTGATATGTAAAACGTTTGAAGCATTCCAAAAGTTTATATAAAGTTTCTATTACAGATTATATATTGCTGCAGAAAACTTAAAATAGAAGTGATTCCCACAAGAGATTTGTAACTCTCTGCACAAGTAACCTTATATCTAGCATGATACTCCGACGTCATAACAATAATAATAAAGTTTTGTAGTCTAAACATTAATTGGAATTAATTACACTTTATTATTGGCATCTAAATCAAAAAAAGATTAAGGTACGAGTTAAGAGAAGGTAAACTAAAATGAAAGGCATGAGAATATAAGATATATATCAAGAAGGAAACTAAATTGTCCTAGCTCAAGGCAATACCAATCATGTATCTGAAAAAATAAACAAATCATGTTAACATTAAAGTTATATGGTGGCAAAGCGACCTATCACTTGCCAGGTGAGCAGGGTTAGCCCAATCTGACTTCCAACTTTTATCACTCTTTTTGCGAATGAAAACAAATAAACAAATCAGCACTTGTAACTTTAATTATTATCTCTCGCACCTCTTTGCTACTGCAGCTTGAGTGTACTTTATTTTTTCAAAACAATGAAAATGAAAGGAATTCTATTTTCTCCTTTCAAAGTACTCACTAATTTGCGATATAAAAATATCCAAAATTTGACCAAACAAAATGATGGCGAATCCATGTGTATTGAACATGTTCGCTCATGGGTTTTATCCTGGATATGAAACTTTTCACATCACAAAATGGTGCAATATTTTTTTTCATTTATGGTTAAAACCATGACTGACAACGACCCTCAAAATTTACAGATTTGATGAATACACAAAAAAGTTCCCAATACAAAAAATAGTATTTTTCCTGGTCATGTTAGTTTTAAGATGTCATAATAAAGTTTTTTTTTATTAAATATATATTTATTTATTTTATTTTTAAAATCTTCAAAAAATCTAAATAAAAACAAAAAAAGGTTAAAAATATGTACACTAATATAATCGTCTTTGAAAGTTTAAAAGCATCTGATCAGAGAAATAATTACACGTTCTCGGTCATGTAAGAGCTCCGGGTTAGCATGGAATGTATTTCGCTCATCACTTCAGCAATAAAAACAGTCATGACATTGAATAATTACTTACAAAATAAAACCCTACACCATCAATCAAGTGATCTGATTTTTTTTTTAAACCAGGGTATCTAAAGAAAATAATAAATATTTCTATTTCTATTCATTGGCAATGTAATGTTTAAAAAAACAAAAAGTTTCAAAGGAGATTATCAGAAAAAAGGGTTGAGCTGCATGTGTTATCGACAAGAAGTATTCCGCCTGGGGCGGCAAAGCATTCATCATGGATATTTACACTCCTTTGAATTGTGTTGTAAAAAAAAATAGAACTAATATTTACCTTCAAAACCGATATCGTTTCATACCATTGTTGTTTTCCCTCCTTTATACTTGGGTGAAAAAATTTTTGTGACAGTCTTTTGCGGAGTTCAGCGTGGAAAAAGAAAGAGAAGCTCGTCACATATATTATTACATTCCGCTTTGAGGTGACAAAACCAATTTAACGCTTGACCACAAATATGTTTTGTCTGTCAAAGTGGCAGTGCAAAATGAATGATGGGGATGAGACTGATAAAACACCAAAAAGTCGTCATAAATAAGTTACTGAAAAATAAAGATTTTAGTGTGGCCAATGTTGATAAACTTTTTTAGTAAATGTCACTGCAACCAAAATTATGGTATTCCTCACTAAATATGGAAGACAACGCGCGCATTTTGCCAGAGACTAAAACAGAACACAACCCCTCTACTCTTTACTTGAACAATAAAACTATGACTTAGTTATCTTATAAAGATGTACCCTATTTGATCAAGTATATAATATGGTGGGGGGTTGCTCCCTTAAAGTATATTCCTCGTACCTTTACACGATAAAGAGGTTTTTGTCAAATTTAGTCACTTGATACTGTCTCTAGGCGCGATGAGATCAATTACTCTATTAATAGCAGTCATTTCTATTTTATAACTTAGTAGATTTCAGAGGATATACTTGATCTAAAAAGAAAAAAAAAACTGCAAGATGACTTCATGCATTTGCCACATGTTTTTTTTAAAAAAAAAAGGTAATTCAAATAATAAACGAAGATCTCCATAAAATTTAGTAAAACAATGTCTTTGCTCTCATTACTGTTAACAACCAAATAAAGTTTACAAGATTGATAATATTTTATATTTTATATTTTCAAAAATGTTTTTATTTTCGTTAGGATTGAATTACTTACAAACAAAGAATGTCAATAAAATTGCGCATTAGGTAATCAAGTATATCATTGGATTTTCTACTTTTGTGATCATTCAGTAACGCGTTATTGTAGTATATTGCTACATTATTCTTGATCTCCGCATAAAGTAAGGCCATCTTAGTTAATTAAATTGTTATATATCACTTTACTCATGAAATAAGAAGTATTCAGAAAAAAAAAAACTACCAGAGTGCTCAGGGTCCACTATAAAACTGGCACCAAGATACCAGCAGATTCTGAACAAAAATTTGTTATAAAAGTTGATCAAATAATAATAAACTGTCCAGTTCGATCATCGAAATGTATACTTTTTTTTTCCCAAGAAAAAATGTAGCAAAAAGCCATTTATATCAATTATCTAAAACTATCAAAGACATTCAGTCAAACAAAAGTTATTTGATGCACTATCTAAGGGTGCTCCCTAAAATAAGTTCAAAACAATGAAAGTAATATGTCTCTCTATACATTTCTGTTCATATTTTCAAGCTTTAAAAAGAAAAATAATGGTTATATGACCATCATTTGAGTAGTCTATTAAACAGGTGGTTAATAAGGCAATATCACTCAACCTCAAAGCAAATATATGAATTGACTTTTTTGTAAAAACTAAGCATCTTATCAAAACCAAATGATGGATCGCCGATTTAATCCCGACATAAAAAGAATTGCTCGCATGAGAAAAAGAAAATTAGTAAAAAAAAAAAAGGTGACTTTATTAGAAGAGTGAAAAAATACGAAAGAAAAAGAAAACAGACAGGAAAGACATGGAGGAGGGGAAATGATTACATGAATGCTTTTTTCAGAGAAAGAGTTCATAAATTCTATATGATACAAATTAAAAAGCAAATTAAAAAAAAAAGAATGGCATATGAAAGCAAAAGAAAATCACAAAAAAGCAAAGAGTATATATAACATTACATTTGTAAAAAGAAAAAGTGGTTTTGGGTTATTTCAACATCAGTGGTTCCATTCCGAGTTCCGATCCTGCTTGATTATTGTCATACGAAGCATTAGGTGCCCCATTTCGTACCATGGGAACGACTGGATTATTCAATGGCTGCTTTTGATCATAATAGGAATCATATGCATTATATCCTCCTCCATAAGAGTCTCTGTTTTCATTGGAATTGATGCTACTGTTACGCGATGTGTTTGAGATATCAGGTAGCTTTTCATCAAAGGAGCTTCGAGTGTTAACAGAAGGTGAATAGCCGGTGTAGCTCGAGTTGCCCATGGCCACAGGCTGGAAGAGCATGTTGGATGCGCCTTGAGGAGACCCTCTGCTCTTGTTTAATGGATGGATAGGGTTAAGTAGCTGGCCAATGTTGGGACTTGAAGAAAAACTCTGCTGGGTTTTTGGAGAAGGGTACGGGTATCCATTATCTTCGGCCTTTATGCGAGCATCGCTGTATTCAACATCTTGCATCATGTGAGGATGGACCGAGTTAAATTGAGACCTGTCAGCTTGCATGGCCATCATATCCAAGCTGTTGCGTCCACTGTTGTCGTAGGATCTATGCTGACCACTGGGCGACGTTGTGGATAGCGAGTAGTCTCTCATCGGCTGAGATTGTGAGAAGGAATTTCGAACAGACGGCATAGATGACCTGTTTGATGGTGAGGTCATGGTGGGAGAGAGCTGGGCAAAGTTTGAAGTGTTGTTGTTAAACAATGGGAAAGCCTGATTTCCGTAACTGGTGGATAAATTGTTGTTTGGTATACCCTTGTTCATGTTGTTATTATCCAATTCTAATCTTTGCTGGTTTGGTGACGAACTGTACATCAACTGAGCTCCATTTGATTCTCTTCTATCCATCATGCCTGGCTGTTGATATGGATGAGGATTACGTAACGACCCTAGCGACATGCTACGAAAAGAGTGAATTCGTCTGTCATCTATTTTATATTTTAAGAGAGAGAGAGAGCGAGAGAAGAATAATTTAGTATAGGTGTTCTTTTTTAAAATTATACTTTTATAATATTCATTCTTACTGGGATAAGAGCCAGACATAATATCAAGAGAGGATAAAGAACTTCCTGTCAGTCCTGCATCTGTTTGGTCGAAAGGGGGTTCCACCATGGGAGGTATTCTGAAATTTTGTTTCACAAGTAACTCGGGAGATATTTCCAAGCCTGCAAGCTCTGGGACGGATGAAGGCGTGCGTAGCTTGTTGGATAAAATGTCATTAGGTTGATAATACGAGATCAAATGCTGGGCGACACCGTTGATGACTATAGACATTGTTTTTTTTATCAACCCATCTTTTCGAAAACGGTATGAGTCAGAGAGGCTGCCGACCAGTCGGCGCTCTCGGTTGCGATCAGTTGACATGCTTGCTGCCAGTGACTGATCTACGCTTTGGCTTCTCTGTCTCATATCATCTATTATATTCGAAAAAGATGCTCTTTTGTCGCCTGACATTTTTTTGTCGAGTTCACGATAGATTAAAAAGTTGCCCAATATACGAGAGGGACTCCAAATAAGACCATCAGTCCAGCGCTTTATACCTGAAGAGCGGAAATTGATAAGTAAACAATGTCATTTTTTTTCTTTTTCTTGAGTCTCATAAAACAATTCCCAGCTGCACTATTTTTTTTTCTTTTTCTGTCAACTATTTTATCACTTTTCTGTATGTGATCGATAGAGGTTATGTTGACATGTATCATTATTTTTGTCTTTTTATTTTTATTC
>VCJE01002946.1:34186-45790 GCA_024140265.1 Backusella liffmaniae | reverse complement strand
GGGGGGGGGGTTTCATCTGCTTGATTATTATAAAAAATCATATGAATAGGGCTAAATTTTTTGACCACACCATGGTATTCCAAACTTAAAATCGTAAAGAAAAAATTAATATGAAACGCTATGAAGTTGTTACCGAGGTTTAAAATTTGAAATACTGTGGAGAGCTGGCTACAACATGACAAATCGGCAAACTCTTCGCCTTAACTTCGGTTAATCTTCAGCTCCGCTAGCTTGACCCAAGTGCTGAGAAGAAAATCAGCTCTCGGGCCGTCATATCTTTTCGATATATCCTGCTTAGTGGTCAAGATTTTTTTTTTCTTAAAAAAATTCTTTTCGAGCTATGCTCCGACTAACTACATTTGCCTGTCAATGTTAAAACATTTCTGTGATTAAAGAAGCAATCTGAAATCATATTAAATACCAATTGTAAAAGCCATTTTGATAGCTGATTATATCAGCATATATCGCTTAAATGTTTTACTTTTCGGTACTTACAATAAATTCAACTTATTAATATAAAATCCAAATACGTTTATCTAAATCAACCAGATTTCCTGAGCCAAAAAATATACAATGACGAATGGAAAAGTGCTTCTTTATCAATGTGATCCGAGAATTGCCACAGTGCGCAATTACTTGTTGTTGAATATAATATTTGGACCCTTAAATTTATATCTAGAAAAGAACTGTCATTGTTTGTTTTATTTCAATTTCATATTCTGGTCAGGAGAATGAGCAAACACAGACTTGATTATTGATGTTTCATCGCCATTTTCTTCGCCATCACTCCGTAAAGAAAGGGTCTTGGGTTACTAATGTCACTGTGCTTCACTTTTTTTTTTAAACTTTAAATCCTTACATAAATGCATAAACTGATGTTAAATATATAATTATATATATATATGTACTAATTAATGATTCTATATTTACTTTGTATAATTCAATCGAATGTAATTACAAAATCAATAACGTAAATGTTAATAAAAAAAACATATAAATATTGACCATGTTTTTTATTTACACATCACACGTGTTTTTTGAATAAGAAAAAGCTTCTTTCTTCTTTTTTAACTATTATTATTTTCAGAAATCCTTTTAAAGAAAAGGAGTGAGGGCTCTCTTTCCATTTTAATTTATTTTAATGGTTGCAAAAAAAATATCAGTTTGAAATCTGAGGTGAAATCGCCTTTTTTGGGAATAGATTTATTTCAGGTTGTAATAAACGCACTAAAAAAAAGGGAAAGAAAAAGAATCATCTCATATCTTTAATCTAAAAATAACGATGAAACCTATACTTTTATAAGCTTTTTTAACTTTTTGTGATGTAAGCATTGAGAAAGAAAGAAAACTGCCATCCAAATTCTATATATATATACATATAAAAGGATCCCAAGTACCACCACTCAAAAGAGTAGGTGCATTTTATATCAGCAATATGAATAAGGAACCTTTTCTTCTGACATGCTTGCATTTATTTTTATACTATTATTTCTATTTAATAGTTAGTCAACCAGTTGATAGTACAGACATTGTAAGCAAGTAAACTCATATAGACCATCTTGCTATATAAAGAGAAAGTGTTTTCTTTTTTAAAAATGGATAAACAACCTAATATTTATAGAGCAAATACCAAGGCAAGTTAAGCTTTTAGTTTTATTGATACCTTTAGTTTGCCAACGGTTATACAGCATGAGAGCAAATATACTTAAATAGAAAAGATAATGCTGAATCACTTTTTTCTGAAGCATTGTTCTATCTATCTAAAGCCGATCAAAGCACAAAGTACAATGGATGTACTTTATTTAGAAACTATTTTTTACAAGAATAAGCACAAAACTATCTGTGTAAACTAATACATTGTTGCACTTGTTCAAGGGAATACTAACACAGAATTATAAAGTTGAGTCCATAAAACCAATAGCTAATATAAACAAGCTTAGACTCTGAACCACTTTATTTGATTGGGCCTTAAGCCAAGCTGAGGCACTGGCAATAAAAGGATAAAAAATATAGGATATTCCTGATTTTCCAGACTGAGAAAAAAAAAAAAACTAATAAATCTATGGGACACACTGTACAACAAATACTTTATATTAATTTTCACTTTGTGATACGCACTCAGCCCAATTGCTAAATACTCTTTATGCTTCAGTCTGATCTTTATTCTAATACAAGGTTTTTATTTTAATAATATTATAATCAAATTAAAATTATTGGCAATTATATCATTATTATTATTATTTTTCATACTACACCACTTAAACAGAATTGATTGCTTCAACATAGAATTGTCTGTTTATAAGTCTTGAGGCGTAAATGTACTGACCGCCACTGTCGTGAAACCGAAATCGACATTGGTGACAAAAGCATTGGTTGATAATTATAGATGACGAAAAAAAAAATGATTACAAGTAAAATTGAGTATTGTGCTAAATCATTTAACGTACGTGAGCTTTCAACTTTAAACTTGTACTCGGTAAAATTAAAGCAAGAAAATAGACCAAGAAAAAAAAAGATATATATATTTAAATAAGACGAATAATTTTTTATTTTTCATTTCTTTTCTTCTGGCTTTTCTATTACTGTGGCTTTCGAGTTCTATTTACTTATTAGGGCATGACGTATGAAAATAAGATGTATCAAAGAAAAGACCGCATCAGATCAAGCATATTTTCCCGTATTTTTAATTTATCGGATAACCAAAGTCAAGACGAAGACAATGGATCTGTTACAGAAGAAAATATCTCGGGAGAGGCAAAACAACCCCTAACGCAATCGACATCGTTAAGAACACAAAACTCGAATAAAATAGAGATAAATAGCTATATGCATGACGATAGTATTTCCGATATAGAAATTCCTCTTCGTCGACAAAGTCGCCTATATACTCCATATCATGAAAATCCATCTCCAGTTCCTTATGGGATGGTCAACAGTAGACCATCAAACCAACAAATACATGATGACTATACCAACTCTCAACTAACCCGATCCGTTTCATGGAACCCTCAAAAGCTACAAGACCAACATCAAGACCAACCACTGCCATTGTCGAGGAATAGACCTATAACAATGATCAATCATCAAGATACTAGATCAAATGAATCTATAAACAAAGTGATACCCGATCGCAGAGCAAGTAGAAACTATACAAATGATCCAGAGGCCCAAGCAAGGTTAAACCATCTCTTAAGTACAGAAAGAAGATTTTTTATCCGACGAACATCAATGATTGACAGAAAACCTCCTCCGCTATAGCTACACAAAATTATTCTAGGTTTTTTTTTTCATTTTATTAATAATGTTTGTTAGTATAAAAATGAAGAAAGAAAAGTACATCAAGGAAAACAAGTATTCATTTATTTAAGCTTATTTATATATGTATACTAAAAATTATGAAGCTGTGTAACCTTATTTTCCATATCTGTACCTCGTAAACAGTGGTTTTTTTTACCATAGTAGTGTGACCATAAACATGAATAAAATGATACCTGTTGTAATGTGTTTTGCACAGTGATGCGTGGCACAGGTAGATCTTTCTCTCTCTCTCTCTCTCTCTCTATTTGGTGCTCACACTATTAATCACGATTTTGATATAGTTATTGCTGATATTTTATACATAGCCATTTTTTTTTATCTAAGTGTAGTTCAAGTATCATCATATTGATTACGGCTTTTTGTTCATATTTTCCTTAATACTGTCAATAGTTTTCAAAGTGATAAAGTTTCCTTGTTTCTGTTGAACCTGTGGTCGGCGTAAGACTATTTTATTTTAAATCGTGACTTTTTGTAACTTGAAAGTCCATTTCGTTGGAGAAAACCGACGTGCTTGTTCAATTATGCACAATAAAAGTGAGATTTAATATGCCTAAACCTCAGTGTATAGACTAGCAGTTCTATACTTCTCAAATAATAGAGTTGATAGATGGTTATGTCATATATTTAGTTATGTTGTTAGAATTTGATAAAAAATCAACTTTTGGATGATTTGTAGTGGCAACATTAACTTGCTGATAGCGGATTTTTAAATATCCATCTGGTGACTTTTAGAACACAAAAAGATAACTTTGTTTGAGCATTCTACAACCAAACCGCATTTCTTTTTGTTTCTTTATCAAAACAGTAAAAAAAACAAAAAAAACACTTTACAAGATAACATGTCAAACAAAAGAGCGCTATCTTCGCGTAAACTTACGACAGCCTCTTTAAAATTGGCCAATTTTTTAAAAGAAGCTCCACTCAAATACAGCAGTGAGCTTCATAAAGGAGAAAAGAACGAGATTTTAGAAGAATGTTACAAATCGCTTTGGGATGCAAACAGTAGCTGGATGCGCGAGTACTTTTCTAAAGATAATAGTCACGAATGTAACAGCAATGAAGAGCCAAGTATGTTTTGCTCAGAATGATTCCATTCTTTCTTTGTTCCTCATTATCTTAAAATAGATCCTTTTCAAGCAGGCAAGCCATGTGGACACATATTTAAAAAAGGGGAGTCCATTTACCGATGCAGGTATTGATCACCACCCATTCCATATTAAAAAAAAAAAAAAAAACGACACCATATTAATTGCGGCGATTCTTTAGAAACTGTGGACTAGACGGCACGTGTGTATTATGCTCGAAATGTTTCCAGTCTACGGAGCATGAAGGTCACGATATCACGATTCAAATTAGCAAAAAATCGGGTGGCTGCTGTGATTGTGGAGACGCCGAAGCCTGGAAAGTGCCACTTTTCTGTAAAATCCACTCTAGTGATCCCACAAAAGAAGATTTAAAAAAGCCAACTGCATCTGTTCCTCCGCAACTGTTGCAGTCAGTACGTGATACCATCACCACCATATTTGACTATATATTGGACACATTTGCTACCTCATCAGAAAACATCTCTGCCGTTCCAACAAGTAAAGAAATAAAAAGTGAATGCAACGCTTCTCATAAAGCACTTGATCTACCTGGCGTAACCAGTGAACAAATGTACGTTTGTATTCTATGGAACGATGAAGACCACTCGTTTGATGATGTGATTTCCATTATTAAGCATGCATTCGACTCGACCGAAACAGAAGCCAGGCATTCAGCTGAATGCGTCGACCAATATGGCAGATGCATTATTGGATATTCCAAAAACTTAAGGTATTTGATTGGAGGCGCAAAAAAAATTAATAGCATCGGCCTTGCTGTTAGCATTAGTTCGGTTCAAAAAGTACTACGTGAAGACATTGCAGGTTTACTATTAAAATGGGTCAACGAATTGGTCACAGAAACCCCCTTTTTTTTCAATGATGTTCAGGATGGCAACTGTATTATTCAAGACATCATTCATGACGTTTTGTTTCAAGATTGGTCACTAAGACCAAAATTAGCACGTCTTTCTGTCCAGCAACGCATTAAAAAGCCAATCAGTAAAGCAGAGGTGATCAATATCTCAGAAGATGAAAGTAGTGTTGTAGGAAATGATCAAACGGATTCACAAAACACAATTAGTCTATTAACAGAATCGGAATCAGAAGATGACACAATGGATAACATTCAGGCATTAGTATATCAAGCAGGAGTAGAAGGATCTTCTACATCCCAAAGTGAAGATGAGGACCTGTGGGATTTAACCGATACTTACATACCTCAGAATACCACACAAGAACGAAACACCTTTAATCAAGACATTGATATGCTTTTTGGAAGAATATCTGGAACGAATCGATCGAACGATGCATTAAAGAAAAGAAAACTATCTTATCCATCTTTGAATAAAAAGAATACCTTCGATATTGGCGATATTGATTGGGAGTTGGACTATTGGCTCTACAGAACGGAGAATATGGACAAGTCTGAAAATTCGCGTTTGACCACAACCGAGTCGCAATTTGCAGCATTATCTGAATGTTCTAGATCAATCGATGATATTATGTTGTCAGACGAATTTAGACGCAAGCTTCGATTGGACTACCTATTACTCTATGACCTTCGTTTGTGGAAGACGGCTCGAGACGACATTAAAGACTTGTACATCAGTGCATTTACATCCAGTTCCAAATATCGAACAGAATTCGGTAAGCGTTTTGCGCGCAACTATCCAGACATTATCAATGCCTATCTGTTTAAGGATAGAGAAATCGAATACTCCATCAGTAGATTGTCGGTACAGCTTTTAACCACACCAACTGTTTCATCTGTTCTCATGACAAATTATCGATTTTTCGGTATGATCTTGGCGATTACAACTAACTACTTTATAGAATACGAGACATCGGTGAAATTATCCGACCACTACAACCAAGTACAAATAGACTGCTCCTCAAAAGCTGCTTCTTCAGTAGAGTCGTATCGTCTTTTATTTCAAAACCTCAGATTTGTGATGGATATAAAGCAAAACAGGCTAGCGTTTGCCACATCACCACTTTATCTTTCGCAATTTGTGGATTTCATCTCACATTTTCAAGCAATGGATCCTTTAAGACGAAAAATAAATGTGCATGTTGAATATGAATCGGATTCATGGACAAACGCATTCAACTTGAATGAAAACATTGGTAAAATATGTAGACTCTTTGCCACCTCCTTTTATTCGCTTGATAATGAAATGCCAATGGTACAAGCAGCACATCACTTTTCTAGAACAGTGCGTCGTGTCCTTAGGTCCATTCTTCAGTGGGACCCGCGTGTTTTAACAATAGATGGTGTTAAAGAATCGGCTCGGCTCGTCAAGGGAATAGAGCACCATCATTACTCCAATGTGCTTTCTCATTCTGCTGGATTGTTCCAAGTTGTTGATTACAATGTGGCGGTATCTCCAGTATCGTTTCATCATCCTCTACATTGGTTATTGTCTCACTTGCTCGAAAACACAAAATTTCTTCAAGATGACGTGTTGCATCAAATTGGATGGGCAGGAGGACTTGATCAATTGATACAGAGCACATTTGATAGTCAAAAGCCTAATCAATTCTTGGGTATTGTTGAATATTCTATTCGGACGCTAGCTCTATTGGCGCAGATTAGCTGTGGTAATTGGGTCAGAAATGGTCGCAATGTTGTTATACAGGTAAGAGATTGACAAAAAAAAAAACAAGTTCTCAGTAAACTTAAAAATGAAACAAAATATAGATGCATAATTATCAAGATATATCCTTCCGACCCAACACACTTGATTGTGATATTCATCTCCTACAAGTTGGCTTCGCCTTATGTGATCGTAATCACATCCTTCTTACTTTGATTGACCGATTTCAACTCTTGGATTGGTTCAGTGGATCACCTCACACCATTCATAATGTCTATGATGATGCCCAGAAAAAACACATGGTAGAAGAGCTTTTGAATCTTCTCATCATCGTTGCTACAGAATATGATAAATTATCTGGCGCTTCGCCCGAGCAAAAGATCCGTCGGTTCATCATCCAATATTTGGCCCTTTCTGATCTTACTTACTCTGAGCTTTTAAAAATGATACCAAGCAAACTCAATGATGGCTCCTTTGAAACATACTTGAACGAAATGGCCATCTTTAAACCTCCCACAGGTCTTGATGATAGAGGTCTCTATGAACTTAAACCCGAATACATGAACCAACTTGATCCTTATTTCTGGCATTATTCGCGAAATCAACGTGAAGAGGCTCAGGAAGTGATGAAAAGTTATCATAACCGTGTGAACCCTAACCAATCATTGAAAGAAAGTGATGAGTTCTTATTTGTACCACAGTTGACCCAATCGAACCTTGGACCATTCAAAGACGTGAATTCATTTTTACATTCACATGTGTTTTGTGAAATGATGACCTATTCTCTATTGAACTACAGGGATGGTAAAGACGACTCCAATGACACTATACTTGACCAAACGCTCCATCTCGCCATATTGGCAGCCATTGATTCAGAACACGAGAGTTTGAAACAAGATCAAGGAACACAGGAGGCATTAGCCTCTTCACAATGGCTATCTGCACCTACATTTATAGATAACGCTGTGAATGATGTCATACCCGAGTCTCAAAATACTAACCTCCTATCCATTATACTCTCCTATTTAAGTGATAATGGTCGTCTTTCACATACCCACAAGCGCATGCATTTTTTGCTTGAAAAATTCACATCCCTCGGCTCATCTGATACTAAGGAGCTGATTCAAAGATGGGAGCAGAATAACAGCCGCTTAAACAAAGCAGCATCAAGCTCAAACGGTGGTTCTGACATGTCGGAATACGAGCGCAAGAGAGCCGCTGCCAAAGCACGACAGGCTGCCATCATGTCACAAATGGCAAGCGCTCAAGCACAGTTTATGGAAAATCACGCCGATATGTATGATGAATTTGAAGAAGGGGAAGGAGAAGAAAAGGACGATCCGATGGAGGTATGCAATGACCATGGTTATATGGGCGACCCTTATGCACAAGTCGTTCGAATGTGTCATTTTTCTACCGAAAGCTGTATCGTTTGTCAAGAGCAATTAAATGACTCTCAGCTTTTTGGTGTACTGGCATATGTACAAAACTCTGGTATTCAAAGAATCACACCTGCAAACAATAAAGACGTCTGGGCCGACATTTTAAATGCAAGTCAAGGCACTAACCCATGGCAAGATAACAATACAGAGGATTACCCATTCAAAAACTTCCCCACCGAAGCTCACATTAAAGGCATGGAGATATCCAGTTGTAACCATATGATGCATGCCGACTGCTTTTCACGATACCAAGATGCAATGGAGGCTCAGCTATTTGCCGAAACGCTACGGGGGGATGGACAAACGTTTTTTAATGGTCGATATCTATGCCCTCTTTGTAAATCCCTTGGAAATACGCTCATTCCGCTTATTTGGAGAGGCAAAATGGAATCCTATCCCAGTGTATCGGTGCCTCGTAGTTCGTTTAGTGAACTAAAATTCAATGCCCTTCATTTACGTACTGAACTAAACCTAAAGATTGAAGAAACAACCAAGCTTGAGTACAATAGCGCCTCGTTTATAAACAGGGATCCTAACATATTTGTGAACAATCCTGGTATGCTGAAGCTGTTGTACAATCAATTGAATTTGACCATTGCCAAAACCCAGTTAGTTATATCCGATGACTCACATCTTGATGGTAGTGATTTGAGTCTCATTGACTCGTTAAAATGTCTCTATAATATCTACATTCTGACTCTTTCCAAGTTGGAGATTGCCCAGAGAGGAGGTTTAGGCACCAAAGCGAGAGACCCCACCGTTGAATACACGTCGACTCTAATGGATGACATTCCCACCACCACCCAAACATTTTTAAAGATACTTGGAATGACGAATGATTTCCTTCCAATTCTTTTGTCGTCTACCTGGGATTCCGGCGAGATGCTGGTCAAGGAACGCTTGGCGCTCGACGCTCTAAAAAAAATATTCCCCAGTGACTTTAACATCTTTGATCGAGTCCACCCATTGCTATTAGAAGATCCGTTTGAAATGGTCGTCGTGCTTGGCTTCTCTACCAAGGAATATCCTCAACTCGAGCCCCATCATATCTTACGATCCATGTATATTGCAGAGCTGACAAAGGCAGTGATTGGAATTTACCTGAGCGTGGTTCATGGACAAGACACATGGAACGATATATCTATTACCAATGGTGTAAGAGCATTGACCATGAGCCAGCGGGATCCTACAAACGAGGAACCGCTTATAGGTTTCGTTTACTATGTACTAAGTCTCCTAAATGTACAAACGGAATCACTCAACGCCTTTTTCCAAACCATACATCCTAACGCCCTTTTATCTATCCTTCGTACATTTACATTGCCATTCCTTCGAAAGTCATTGCTATTTATGGTCGTTTTCCATGGGTTTATTCTTCAAACACCTGACAGCAATGTTAACCAGATGAGCGAGTATGATCATTTATTAAAAATTCTTGGTCTCCCTTCACCCAAAGATGTATTTGAATTCCAAAAAACCGAAAATGACCTGATACCTGGATGGTGTCACCACCTTGTTGTGTTTAGCACCATCCCTGGTGCATCCAACACTGTTGCTTTACGACCTCTGAACCTCTTTTTACCCATCCAGCATAAACTTGTGACCCTGCCCTATCGATTGGATGCATTATTCGAAGAAAGTTTGAAACGGGTGTGCCTCAAATGCAACACGGTTCCGGAAAATTCTGCCATATGCTTGATTTGTGGTCAATTTGTATGTGCTCGTAGATTTTGCTGTACCGAGGATGAGCGAGGTGAATGTAATATTCATATGAGAACGTAAGTAAACATGCCAGAAAGGAAAAGATGAAAATTTAAAACGATATGTATGTAGATGCGGTGGTGATATTGGTATGTATTTAGTCATCAAGGATTGCTTTATTCTATTGCTTCATCGAGATGGAGGTGGTACTGTGATGGGAGCACCATATTTAGACTCTCATGGTGAGCCAGATCTCTTTTTAAAACGAGGCACGCCTCAATATCTCAACACAAAGCGATATGACCAGTTACAACAAATGTGGGCCAGCCAAACTGTGGCAACGTATGTTCAACGATGTATGGATACCGCCAGTGCCAGTATAAATGCATCATGGGAATACTTTTAAATACCCCAATACTTGTATTTTTTTTTATATATATACCAAATTCAACAAATATACATAAAATAAACTGAATTATTTGCTTGATACATGTAATGCTATTGTTATACTATTTAAAAAAGTCCATCTATGATCTGATATTGATTTTTTTAATGTGTCAATTTCAATAGAAAAGAGTCACGAAGTTCTCTCTTAATTTTGTATTTTTTTCGTTCCTTTTCTTCTTCTTCATTTTTATTATTACTGTAATTATTTCCAAAAGTAATACAGCAACAACAATAAATGGAAACAAAAGCAGGTTTTGAATATTTCACCTTGCTGGAACTTCAATTTTGGAGAAATCTATCAAAAGAAACAATAAATCATATTACACACAACGGCGAGCTCAAGCCTGAGGACATGTTATTGTATGGAGAGTTTGGTTTCGTTCTACTCGGTTTGAAACCTTGTATGCTGATCGAATTCCGAGACGAGAAAACAAATCAGCTTTATCATTCAACCGTCATTGAACCCGTTTTACATGCCTTGAAATCACACAACCTAAAGTTTCGCTTACTACAAAATACAAGGTCGCCTGAAGCTGATTTACACGGCTGCCTTTTGCTCTATAATGCAGCAAGCGATAATGTCATCAACAGCTTGTGTCAGTCAAACCTTGTGTCCGAAAATAACCTGGCCCAACTTCTTGACTATCCAGGACATCTTCCGAGCTCACCCGAGGAAATACAGACCATGAAAATCGTCCTCTACTTTCATTTACGGCCCAACAAAAGCTTATTAGCACTGACATCATTTGCGATTCAAGAGAGCGAGAAACAGGCAACACTAGCGCACTTTGAATGGTACAAACTAGTCTGTAAAGAGAAACTTGATATTGAACTCAAGCTGTCAATTCAATAATAAAAATGCGGACTTTGAATGAGTCTTGGAAAGAAATCAATAGGAAATTGCTGCAAACCATTGTCCCTTCTCTTTAGTAAAATGGTGAGTTCAGTCTACCTAAGAATAATAAATCATAAAAGAAAAAAGAAAAAAGATGACTCGTGAAATGGATGGTTTGA
>VCJE01002946.1:21666-34176 GCA_024140265.1 Backusella liffmaniae | reverse complement strand
TTAAAAAAAAAAAAAAAAAAAAAAAAGTCGAAAAACACATGTCGAGACTGTTTTATTCATTCAGCATGGATTTCCTACATTCTCAATTTAAAAGTGATTCCATTTGACGAGAAAGATCTTTTTCTTTTATTTTACACAATGACTGGATTTAAGCTAATTTATATTTAAAAAAAAAAGCCTACCAGACTTCATCACAACAGAAAGAAGCGTGGACACGTCTCCGCCGGTCACGGTCGTGTTGGCAAGCACAGAAAACATCCTGGTGGTCGTGGTCTTGCTGGTGGTATGCACCACCACCGTATCAACATGGATAAGTACCATCCTGGTTACTTTGGTAAGGTCGGTATGCGTCACTTCCACTTGAAGAACAACCCCAACTGGCGTCCTGTTGTCAACATTGACAAGCTCTGGACTCTCGCTGGTGAAGGTGTTCGTGAGCAATACAAGAACACCGAAAAGGTCCCTGTTATTGATGCTCTCCAGAACGTAAGTGATATCATTATAGTAGAAGGGAACAAATCGGACTAAAAGTGATTCCATATTAGGGTTATGGTAAGGTCTTGGCTAAGGGTAAGATTTCCCAACCTGTCATTGTCCGCACTCGCTTCGTCTCTCGTCTTGCTGAGAAGAAGATCAAGGAAGCTGGTGGTGGTAAGTCTATTTCTACATTCATCTAAATATGTACTAATTTTTATTTGTGTCATTAGTTGTCGAGCTTATTGCCTAAGTCTTTTTTTATTAATTAATAAACCGTGATGATGCTTTAGAAAACTTTAATTTTTTTTTTGTAAGTCAGGTCTTGTCGATGAAGCTAAAAACGCTTCTTTTTCTTAAAAAAAAAAAGTTCACAATATATTCCTTGAACTTTTTAAAAATCAACTTGAAGAATTGCTTAAAAAATTGAGAAATGTTGATGTATATATATCGTTTGTGTTTTAAATTCTCCAAACCCTTTATATTTCGCCTTGTCAAATAGGAACGATCCAATAGTCGGAGCATTTCCGCACCAGCAGATCTGTTAGATATATACCGTACTTCCTGAGTGAATTTGTGCACTTGCAATTTTTTTTGCGTTCCAAGATTTTGAAATTTGCGTACTGTTATTTGCGCATATACGTATATTTTGTGTTATAAAAAAATATCAAAAAGCGCAAAAAAAAATAGCCTGGCACGCAAAAAAAAATTGCAAGTGCGCAAGTTCATTCAGGAGATACGGTAACAACTCTTGATAGTTAAACCGAGATTAGTCTATTTGGAATTAGAAGCAGATAAAAGCCAACTTGAATGTGGAATATATGCAGAATATGTAAACTCATTTCCAAATATGGAATTGTCAGAAGTTAAATGATCATTCAATTTGTATCATAGAATGTCTTCTCCTATCAAGATGCAGCACTTCACTGATTGCATATATAATATAAATATATACATGGTTGGTTGTTTGATACTCGCCATTGATAATGTCATTTTAGAATAACCACATCAATTACTATATATTGTTGAATGTCCATTGGGGTTCATACATTTGAACCAACAATAGCCTCATATTTTAAGAGTAAAAAATACGGAATAAAAGTACAAGAATGATTGATCATGAATCATAACACGCACACATAAACATCTGTCTCTGTTAACGTATGACATTTGGTCATTTCATACTGTTTAATTGAACCTATCGATATATTGAAACAAATAGTCAAACAATCTACCATATCAGAATCATCCGTCATGATCAAACAAAAAAGAATACAAAAGAAAAACACCCTGATTACTAACAAGTGGTGTTATCCAATAATGGCGGAT
This sequence comes from Backusella liffmaniae, assembly GCA_024140265.1. Taxonomy (NCBI): domain Eukaryota; kingdom Fungi; phylum Mucoromycota; class Mucoromycetes; order Mucorales; family Backusellaceae; genus Backusella; species Backusella liffmaniae. The sequence goes on along the minus strand of VCJE01002946.1, from coordinate 32,373 downwards.
GGTTGAATTGCATAAAAGGAAATTGTATCTCAAAACCACTTGGCACACTGGTTATTGCAGATGAGTGGGATTACAATGGACAAATAATATGCTTTTATTTCCAAAAAAAAACTAGCTCGTAATCTATTTATGGACTCAGCGCTTGTAATTGGTGATATCACGTGTATGCTAATGAGTATAAATAATGCTGATGAATTTTCTTCTTTCAAAATCTCAATCCACTTTTTTTTTCTACTTTTCTATATTTTATTTTACTACGCAACTTTAACTTGTCAATATGCAAATCTTCGTCAAGACTCTTACCGGAAAGACCATCACTTTAGAAGTCGAATCATCTGATTCCATAGATAACGTCAAACAAAAGATTCAAGACAAAGAAGGCATTCCCCCAGATCAGCAAAGACTTATTTTCGCTGGCAAACAACTAGAAGATGGCCGTACGCTTTCTGATTACAATATTCAAAAGGAGTCTACCCTTCATCTTGTACTCCGATTAAGAGGTGGTATGCAAATCTTTGTCAAGACACTTACCGGAAAGACCATCACCTTGGAAGTTGAATCATCCGACTCTATTGATAATGTAAAGCAAAAGATCCAAGACAAGGAAGGTATTCCACCAGATCAGCAGCGTCTTATTTTCGCTGGTAAACAATTAGAGGATGGTCGTACACTCTCCGACTATAACATTCAAAAGGAATCCACATTACACTTGGTGCTACGTCTTCGTGGTGGTAACGGATCATCAGCTGAGGGAGCAACTGACAAGCCAACTAAAAAGAAGAGCAGATGTGCTTTACCCCATTGTAACGATAAAACTGTAAAGATAATTGGTGACTGTAGATACTGCCAATCCAAATTCTGTGCTCGTCACCGCTTACCAGAAGCTCATGCATGTGAAAACTTGTTGAGCTGCAAGCAAGCTGCTCATGAACGAAATAGTATCAAGTTACTGAGTGAGCGTTGTGTAGCTAGTAAAGTATAGATTAAAAAAAAATCATAAATAAATAAAGTGTATATAAACTATATCCCCTCTTCTCCTTTTCTTCTTGTTCTTTATTATTATTATTAGAATTAGTTTTATTATGAAATAAATGAAATTGTTTCTTTCAATAACAACAGTAGAATATATATGTTGATTGTTTATACATGAGGATGGGTGGTTTCGGAAAAAGGAAACCATAAAAAGTGCAGGATTTCGGAGAACAAAGTCATTGTGAAACTTAACTATTCTACATTTTTACATCATTTGACACAGGCTGATTTTGTTTGTTTGGATTTGAATTAATGTGTCTTTTTTTTTATACATAGAGCCAATAACGAAGAAAGAAGAGGGTTTAAAACATAACATTTTCCTTCGTTTCGGGTAAGCACTATTGCTTTAAGGGAGCGGTTAAAAAAATTTTGTAATAGTAAATAATTGAAAAAGGGATTGTGCAATCTTGCTCTTAAAAATCAATTCGTTATTGGCGATTGGAAAACGTCAAAAATAACTTTGTTTTGCACATGTGTAAATAACAAAACTTTCCTCTTTTGGATGATACGACGATCTTATTGATTCGTAAACTTGCATCTATCGGACTTGATTTAATAAATTATAGTGAGTAATTGATATGTGTGAGCGGGCTTGAAGCATGTGTGTGTGACCCTCCTTGATGTGTCTGAGCAAATAAAGTATATGCTAAAGGAGAGGATGATGAAGAGTAAAGAAAGTACACTTCTATTTAATCTATCCCCCTCTCCATAGTACATAAATATATAATATATAAAAATAAATAAGGAAAAAAGTGACAGGGGAAGCTTTGATTTGTTAGCATTTTCATTTTCCGTAAAAAAGTATACACTTTTTTATGTTTTTTCCTTTTTCACGCTTTATAATACATATATTTCTTTTTCTTTATTTTAGATATTTAATTAAATGACAAGTAACTTTCGATTCTTGCCGTTGTTGGGTGACAACGACCAGCATGGCAACATTATTCATGTTTCTCATCAATTACCTTTTGAGATTAGTCATGATCAAAAGGAAGACGAGCGTACAAATTGGTCATTTACCCCCCGTCATGGCCATGCAGCCATGTATGCAGGCATGCACTCATTAGTCGACGAATGGGAGATGCTTTGTATTGGCTGGACAGGTCAGCTTTATGAGCGTTCTGATAGAACAACGGAAGACCTCAACCAAAAAGAAATCGATCAAGCCAACCTTTCTGTCAAAGAAAAGGAGGCTTTGACAGCACAACTTCAACGGGAAAAAGGATGCGTTCCGTTATTCCTAGACAATGCAGACATAGCAGGTCATTATAAAGGCTATTGTAAAACAAGTAAAGTGTTTCCTATTAAAGAGAGAAGGCGAGATGCTAATGAGATGGTATGTGTTTTTATTTATTAGTGTTATGGCCACTCTTCAATTATATCATCTGGAATGATGCAACGGATGGTCGAATTGAACAACAGCAATGGAGTTACTATGAAGCTGTCAATCAAAAATACGCTGATCTCGTTATAGAAAATTACAAGGATGGTGATACTGTTTGGATTCATGATTATCATCTACTGCTTGTGCCAAATATGATAAGGACTAAACTGCCAAAGGCGCGAATTGGTCTTTTCGTTCATTCACCTTTTCCAAGTTCAGAAATATTTAGATGTTTACCCAGTAAGGTTTAAAACAAAAGATCAAACTGTATCACAAGGGAATTCTGATCTTGTTATTTAGAACGCCAAGAGATTTTGAAAGGCATGTTGGCTGCCAACTTGATAGGTTTCCAGGTGAATATACTAAGCAAACAAAAGGGAATCCGCTCTTTTACTAACAATGTATTGCATTAGACATATGCCCATTCTAGACATTTTATATCAACATCTACTCGCGTCCTTGGCTATGAGTCGACACCGGAAGGAGTAGGATATGAAGGTCATTTCTGTCATGTTGGTACATTTCCTATTGGTATTGATGTTGAGGCAGTGGATAGTATGAGAATCAGTTCAGATGTAGTGCCAAAGATAAACGCCATTGCGGAGATGTACGCTGATAAGAAGATTCTTGTTGCTAGAGACAAGATTGATCTTGTGCAAGGTGTACTTCAGAAATTGGCGGCTTTTGAAAAGTTTTTGATGGACTATCCTCAGTGGCAAAACAAGGTTGTGTTGATCCAGGTAACAGATTCTACGGGTACAGAGAGCGCAAAGTACGAACAAAAAGTGGCCGAGTTGGTAGCCCATATCAATGGTTTGTATGGTTCTCTTGAGTTTACACCTGTACATCACTACCATCATCATATACAAACCGATGAATATTATGCATTGCTATCAACCGCAGATGCTGCGTTTATTACTGGCGTGAGAGATGGCATGAATACAACGTGTTTAGAATATGTAATGTGTCAACAAGAGAGACACGGCTCTTTAATCATATCAGAATTGACCGGCACTGCAGGATCCATGGGCTCCGCTCTGTTGGTAAATCCCTGGGATTATTCAGGGGTAGCAAAAGCGATCAATGAGGCTCTTACCATGTCAAAAGAAGAAAAATTATCTAGACATTTGGTAAAAAAAAAAGAATACAATCATGATTTATATTCAAATCAAGTCTCATCATACAAAATACTATAGCAACTGCTCGCACACGTCAAATCCAATACAACTTCCTTTTGGGCAAATTCCTTTGTTAAGATGCTTCTTCATACTTGCCTTTTATCCGAACAAAGCAAAAATACACCTTTACTTCAAAAAAATTATCTAAAACAGCAATATACAAAAGCGAAAAAGAGATTATTGTGCTTTGATTATGATGTAAGTGGATAATCATACAATCCATTTTTATATTATTATGCTCAATTGTTTTCTTCTATCAAAATAGGGAACACTTACACCAATTAAAAAAACGCCCATGGCAGCCACACCACCCAAAGACATGTTGGCGTATTTAGAAGAGCTTTGCAATAATCCACTCAACGAAGTTTGGGTTATATCAGGACGCGATGATAACACACTCTCCAATTGGCTGGGTCATATAGAAAATCTAGGTATGAGTGCAGAACATGGCTCCTTTATTCGATACCCGGGGAGCAAGAAATGGGTCAATCTAACCGAACATTTGGATATGGGATGGAAAAACGACGTGTTGGAAATTTTCACTTATTATTCGGAGCGAACAACAGGTAGTTTTATCGAACACAAACGCTGTGCCTTGACCTGGCACTATCGATTGGCTGATCCTGAATACGGTGCCTTCCAAGCAAAGGAGTGTCAAAACCATTTGGAGCAAGCCATTCTTAGCAAACTGCCAGTGGAAGTGCTCGTTGGTAAAAAGAACATTGAAGTGAGACCGACTTCGGTCAACAAGGGAGAAATTTTAAAACGACTGTTAGCCTCTGCTGGGTCAGAGCCGTTTGACTTTGTTTTATGCTGTGGCGATGATCGTACAGATGAGGATATGTTCAAGATATTAAATAGATCAGATATGGCCGAGTATCAAACATTTTCGGTGATGGTAGGCGGAGGTCGAGATAGAAAAACAAATGCCCTTTGGTATGTTCCTACTGTCCAAGATGTGATTGATACTCTAGGTTTAATTGTAGATGCATAATATTGTATATACGCTTTTTTTTTTCACTTAGTATATTTATATATATATATATATTTTATTTATAAACATGTTATCTGTTTATTAAAATAGATAGAGTAATAACACAAAGCTAGTGCAGAAAGTCAAGAATGAATTTAGTGTGATTTGCGTTGCTCCACTAATAGTCAAAAGGCTAGCATTCACTCCCATCCTATTACATGTAGGATTGTTAACATCAAAATTATACAAAGTGCCATTGACGGTGGCATTCCCAGTCTGCCAAAAACCATACTGAACTGCTGCTAAATCCCCTTGAGGGCAATAGAATTGCATAAATGGTGGACAGCTTTGTACCACATGATAACAGAGATCAATACATGGCAAAAGCTCTGTCCACTCTCCCGGTACCATGGCTGTATCAATCCATCCATTTCGTGAGGCACCTACAGAAATATCGCGTATGGCAGGTGCTGCCTTGACATCATCTGTACCTTGGCTTAAATCAGAGCTAGATGATGAGTCTGTACAACGAGGAATGGTAACAGCGCAAAGCCAAGTCTTATAATCTCGATAACAGTCGGTACAATTACGAACCAAGGAATATTGAGTTGTCTCGCAATTGAACTGCTCAAGTGCCACGTCAAAAGGGTCAAATAACTTGGCAGCTTGTTGATCATAAGCAGAAGAGATGTTCCAAATATCTGAGGTTGAATAGCTATCTGGGCTAACAGGCACACTATATGCTACCTGGTTACAAAATGGTAGATCATAAATTAATCTACAATTTGAATCTATGGAAACAATAGTAATATTGTTAGATATTCGTTTTCTATTTCCCATATTTCAAAATAACATTTACCAGTCTTGGTATACACAGTGATTGGCAATGTCATTCCAGTTGATGAGCCTGAACTCTGCATCATATATGCCTTATAAGTTGTGTCCTGCGTTAAATTTGCTACCATAAATTGTTGGCGTGTATCATTTGTAGGTCCTCTTGTAGTGATTGTAGCATTCACGCTATAATTAGGTACTTTGTGTAATAAAGCAGCGCAGGAGGAGTACGCCAACTCAGTTGGCATACTTGCTGTCATGATGATGGTTGAATTGGGTGCTGTTCCTCTATATATATTTGATAAGAAAAGTGCATTGTTTCTATCGGTATCATCTAAACTAATGCTGGGTGCTGTATCAGTAGTATCACCGCTTTGATACAAGGTATGGAGTGATTCTGCAAAATAGCGTGTTTAAGAAGAATCTCTCTCTCTCTCTCTCTCTCTCTCTGCTGTTGTTATACTTACGGCTAGTTGAAGCACCAATTTCAAAAGTCCAATTGCCAGTCCATTGTCCATTTAATGTAGGAGCAGTAACAGACATCCAAACTCGAGTTTCGGATCCACTACTATTCCAAGCAATGTGTCCAAATTCTGAATCAGCAACCTTATCTCCATTTCCTGGACCAGGTAACGTATTTGAATCGCTAGTTGATATGTACATGTCGAGTGATGGAACTGCATCTTGATTGTTAGAAGACGATGCAGGCTGACTGCAAGTTGCTGATGTTACAAAAATAGGTGGAGTAGCTCGACGAAAGAGTAAAGACTGGACATTCTGAACATCAAAGTAATAGTAGTTGGTTCCACCCTGTCTAATAGAGGCAGTTTGAATAACATTATTGGTAAGCTGTACAGTAACAGATTGCGACGCACTTTGCTGCGTATAAAGCAATACTAATAATAGTGCATAAACCACTATCATTACTGTTTGTCAAACAGAAAGGAAAATGCGAGAGGGAAAAGCTATTTCATTCCCACTTGGAACGGAGGTTGAATGAAAAACAAACAATTTAGATGTTGATAAGTGGCTGTCTTTTTCTTAAAAACGTCATGTTTAATAAACACACATGTATATAACCTCATAGTCACTATTCTGAAAAGTCTACCCTTTCGTTCATAATCAACTCGCTCATTTTATAGCTATTTTTATCATACTTCATTTTTGGTACGAAGCCAACTTGGTATTACTTATCAACATGACGGTGCTGTAAATGACAAGAATTACACCTTTATGATCAGAACTGAATATTTTTATAAATAGTTTTAAATAGTAAGACTTTGCCTCATATCCATTATATAAAAAAAGCCGTTAAAATGGATGAGTATAATAGTCGAATCTACTGTTTGTTTGTGTCACAGTTATGATACATACTTTCTATTAAAAGCTTTCGTTAGTATCCTAGCAACTGAATAATTATCATTTTTTTTTTTTGGAAAAAAGGAACTCAATAATTTAGTTGCAAAGTAAGTAGCAATTCACGTTGCTCGATTTATCACAATGAAGTTTGAGCTTCATTCGTGGCACACACAGCTTATAGTGTACTCTTGCTGTCCTGTTGTGACTTACTTTATTTGTTTTCCAAATCAAATTTTTACACTTAATATCCCCTTTCTCAATGACAAAAAGCTATAAAATAAACAATAGTCATATAAAAAAATTTTTAAAAAAAATAATAAGGTGGAGACAAATATATTAAACATAATACCAACTCTTTGTGCAAAAAAATACGCTATTAATGAAAGCAAAAAAAGTAACCCATAACTTCTATGAAGGTAAAAAATGTACCCTATAAATAGCCAAATTTCACTATTATTAAATTGACCGGAGAACTTTACGAGTCTCTGTAAGCTGAGTGGCGGTCTTTGAAGGGATGAATTTATCCGTTGGTGGAACTAACGGTAAGTTCGGTGCCTTGTCGAAAACAGTGTCTTAGAGAGTCTGGTGTCAACATTCGGGTCCTGGCGTAGGCCGGAGCCGGGAGGTTGTTCAATACTGGGGAAATGCCCGAGGGTAGCAATACAGCAGGGAAAACCCAGAGCACTGGCACGGCTGTGAGATAGCACGTTGGAGAGGTATTCGGGTTTATCGCCATCACGGGTAGGAACTACCCCTTTTGACTTTTTTTTTCTATTTATTCAAGTTCTTTTTTTTATCGCTTCCGTTTTTATAAAGCTAGAGGAGACGCAAATAAGTTCATTCTCTATCAATCAGTGAGGTTGAAGAATGGAGAATGGAGAATGTCTTCATTTATAATGATATACCAATCTATAATCACAAAAGAAAATACAATTGATTTTATTGGGATATTCCAAATAATCATGAGATTATTCCATGTTAATGATAGATATTAAAAATCTAGAATAGGATTCTTTCATATGTTTCCCTATATCTTTTTGTCGAGCCCTGCAATACATACCTCGTTGATAGTATTCCAGCCTATCATTAGTGCTATTTGAAGTGAAAACAAAGATGTAACAATCATATAAAGACTTATTAAACCACAATCCTTTTCTGATGGAAATAAAGGAAGTTAAAAGTGTATTTAAGAAATTTGGGCTTAGATATTACATTGATGTCACTAATTTAATCTGTATTAAAAAGTGTAGTGCTCACTTCTCATGATAACAATGGCATTTTGAGCAGCATGGTTATAAATATATATTATATCGATACCTGGGCTATAGTTCTAAACATTAAAAACTATATTTCTTTTCAATTTTGCATCACTCTTCAATTGAAAGTTGGCTTTTATTTACTATGAAGACCTGGAAATATCCTAGCCTAAATATATAACCTTGTCTTTGCTTAAAGTTTATAACGTTATTTCAAGAATAGTAGCATGTCGTTGTCAAATAAAATTACCCAAAACAACACTAAAAACAGAGCTCTTATGCCAAAATAAACTTAAAGTCAAGTCTCCTTCTCCTACGTTATCCAGTACAGCTTTTCTCGACCATGAGACTAAATAATAAAACATAATTTATCTCCTTTTTTTTTTATTATCTCCATGATAAGTTTAAAATGACATTAATTATTACATACTCAAATTGAAATTGAGTGAGAGAGAATAACTAAATTTAAAATTCGCTATACTATTTTAACAAAATATAAAGAGTTATAGAACAGGTTAATGAACGCATGAATTAAGTGCCAATTGCTGAAAAAAAACATGATAGCAATCTAGCTGCGTAACATCGAGTTTAATGACTAGTATTGTACATGTTGTACTTGTATTTAGTATATAAGAAACCCAAACTAAAACCAAGTGCTGTCATAGTTTTTATTTTGGACTATTCCACACAGATTTTAATATAGAAAAGAAGTTTGATATCAGCTCATGATGCGATCTTTTTCGATCAAAATGCAATTATGAAAAAAAAAAGTTTATATCAACTATTTCTCCGCTCTATTGTGTAGAGACAATGCGAATAATATCGAAAGAAAATAACATTGATTAAGGGGGGATAAGTTACTCAGCTATGGTGGTGGACATTTATTAATATTGTTTGCCTTTTATTTTAATAAATGACAGTACTTGATACTATCGAAGATGAAAACTGTCAAGCGATTATTTATCGATTTTTTTCAATCACAACTTAATGAATTTAACCACATTCGAACTTTCAAACGTCATCAACTCATCTTCCGTCATTCTGCATTATTTTTCCCCTCCCTCTTATCTCACACAAAGCCATCCTCCGGATTTGGTAGCACAAAGATTTGAAGTTTATTATAGCCTGAAGCACTGCATAAATATTACATCTCCTTAAATGCACCAGGAAACAAAGCACTATAAAAGGCTTTTTAAAATTAACTTGTTTTTATTTTTATTTTTATTTCTTTATTTTACAATTTAATTTGATTAAAATGACTACTCTATCTCATTCTATTGAATCAAATGCATATCATGATAAAATTGACACCAGTGTTACTGAGAAAACACAAGAGCCTTCTGGAATCATTACTCCCCCGCTTTCTCCTACCAATGGTTCTTTAGCATCATCTCATCCTACCAGACAATCATTAAGAATATCAACGGGACAAACAGGACTACCGTGGTTGGCGCGTGATGCTGATGGAGATACCTTTTCTTCCTCTCAAAATAATAATTCTGCAAGTTCAAACAATTCTGCCCACTGTCCAACCTCGCCACCTCCAAAGTTTAGCGCGCACCCGCGTACCTCTTCTATCATTCGCTTTCCTACTCATAAAAGAAAGATGCAAAAACACATCTACAAGATGAATGATGGCTTAGATCCAGTAAAGGTACTCTGCAAGCGTCTGCTCTGCTGGAGAAGTTGTGTAAAATATTTGGTAAGTCTTACCTCATAATTCATATGAGGTGTGCTAAACCAATCATGATTAATTATCTGATTTCCGATTTTAGATTAGTATGTTTCATCGAGTCAAAAAAGTGGAGTCAACCACAGGTAGGAAGTACCGAAAGATCGACTCCAAGTTTTCTATTCCGTCTATTGAAAATCAATTCAAGGCGTCAAATGGAGTACAGGATGCATGGGCGGCATTCCGACAATATACACGCGAGAACTCTCTTATCCATGAAGACTTTGTTGACTTTATTGAGAATGAAACTGTTCCTGTACTGAAGACAATGATCAAAGATATTAACCACATGTCACAATCGCTGAGAAAAAACAAAAACTTGTATACATCCATGCTTTATGACGATAGAAAATATGCAGACAAAATCATTACTCAACTCAACAAGGATATCTACAATACAACAAACATGATCAACACCTCTAAAGATAAAGGTCAAGGAGAGTATGTCATTCCAAAGAGGGACCCTTTGTTAACAAAATACGGTATGTTGGTTAGAGTTTTTTTTTTTACATTGCTCTGTTTACTGAAGAATCATAATTTTTTACAGTTGTCATCAACAAAATACGTGATCTTTACAAACAGGAAAACGTATTACATAAATCTTTCCTTGAAGCCCAAGACAAATATAGACAGTTCGAGCAGAGCAAGATCATTGATGTCTATACCGCATTATTCCAGAGCTTTGAAGAATATCGCACTCAACATAATCTTGAGCATTTAGATAGTGTAGATAAAGTCGTACGAATTTTCAATGCAATTGAAGTTGATTCCGAATGGTCCGACTTTTTACAACGACATGAGAACGAGTTGGTCAAACTTAATTCGTCTTTCAAAGACGAAATCAATTTGGAATTTCCTAATAAAAATCATGCACTCGTTCAGCCGGTAGTAGACGGTGTATTACAGAGACGCTCTTCTAAGAAATGGATAGAAGATTATTATATTTTATCTCCAGGTAT
>VCJE01002945.1:29734-44501 GCA_024140265.1 Backusella liffmaniae | reverse complement strand
AAAAAAAAAAAGGAAATAGCGTTCAAAGAAGAAATACTTTTAAGAAAAAACAGAAAGAAGTAAAGAAAAAGAGAGAGAAAAAACACAAAAAGGGGGAAGGAGAGGAGAGGTGATTATATTCGAACTCGACGACTCGGCCGACCGTCACGCGGAGTTTCTATCAACAAATCCTGCCAATCATTGATTCCAGGCACAAGCGTTAAAAATAAACCGAGAATAGGATTTTTTATCTTGATCACACAAAAGGGAATGGATCAAAGATCAACTTTAATATTACATTGATGCGAAAAGATGTAAAAATATCGAGTTTGAAATATTTGGAACTAGTAAAATAAATAAATAAAAAACAAAGTTGAGTTGAGATGAGTTGGCTTACTTAATTTAAAAAGTTAATAAACGAAATATATAAAAAAAGAATTTAATTAGTTCCGTTCAATTTACTAATAATATTATTAATAAAGAATCTAGTGTTCTAGTGTTTAAAGAGTTCAGATACTTCTCATTTTATCATTATTAAATAATAATTAAAAAAATATAGAGAGAGCCCATACTTCTAATGAAAAAAAGCATGTTACACGCCCTTCAGGAACACACTGTTTTATATATCCTGCTATAAGGAGAAACATATAGAGCGGCGCCATTGACAACGGGTTTGTGGAGACAAATTTAAGGGGGTTGTAGCAGCTGATGCTGAGCGACAGGAAAAAGTTTATTATTGCATCCTCCTTTTTATTCTGAAAAGCCTGTTCGTTTTAGTCATTTCCCGAAAGTAAAGAAGCCCTTTTTCGCCTATTTGATAGAAACTCCTTTGCTGTACAAAACGCCACATTATTTTATATTTATATTAATAAATTAAAATACAGTTTCTACTTCCAAGATGGATCTCTATATTTAAAGGAATGCTTTAAAACATGTTTTCATTTGTAACATAATAGTAAAATAAGCTTTTTTCGGTGTTAGACACACATCATTATTGGTTAAGCCTTACGAAAGTATGATCAAAGTCTGTTAAATTGTAAACAAACAACAAAAATACACTAATAGAAAAAAGCAAATATGTTCTGTCGTATTATTAAGAATAGAGAAAGAGCAATAATAGAATCAGTTTCATTATCACCCTCATTTAAATATTACATATTGAAAAAAAAAAAAATCTTGTACTAAGTCTACATATAACTCAATTTTGCATCCCAGTAACGATGCGAATAATGACATCATTTAATATATTGCCATTACATTTGTCAATAAGCTTTATTTTTCTGGGGGCAAGGTACAGTTTCAGTAACTTTATGCGTTTCATGAATAGTGTATATGATGAGAAGAAAGGAAGATATTATTAGATATGCTCTTAAAAATGATTTCATGTCACATTTATGCCATAGAAATGTTAATATATATATACTAATGTTGGATGTTTTTTGGAAAAAAAAAGAGAGATGAAAGAATATTTACGTGATATTTACTGGAGTTATGCCATCACCTTTTTTGGTTCGTACATTTAATAATAAGAATTCATAAGATATTTATTTTATATAAGAATTTGCTATATTCTACCAACTCCAATTGATTCTATGTAAAAAGTGATTTGTCTTTTCTAAGATTGTTAGAATTTAGGTTAAAGTGTGACAAACATATGTGATTATCAAATCTTGATGAATAAATTTATGGTAATAATTAATGTAAATATAGGCATCATTATTAGTTTTGGTCACATATGCTATCATAATTTTATGTGATCTGTACCCTAATAGAGTTATATTAATCATCGAATTATTTTTGGGGATAGAGAAGAAAGACATGACATAAAACATTTTCGGAATCTATTTTAACTTTAAGAAAAAAGCGGATGGCCCAAGTTCGTACTACTTGAAGTTTTTTGAGGACATATCGTCATATGGTTTAGATTGGACACATTTTGATCTGCCAGTGCGGATCAATTTAAAACGTAAAATAGACTTGTTCATAAATATTTATCCTAGGCATGTTCTTAGATTTAGTAAAACAGATTCTGATTGATGCATGTCTATGATCATCAACATTGCTGATTTTCTTATTGTTATATATATAGTTGTTTTGTAAAAATTGAACACTTTTTAATAATGTTCCAGTTAGATCGGAACAACTGTAAAATCGGTTTTGTACTTAAAGGTAATTCAGCATGGATATACCTTATATGACACTTTATGTATTTAAGACCATTTAAATCCTTTTAAAAGCTTTTGAATAAAGTATGTTTTTAAGTACAGATTAGATGAAAATCTTTGCGCTATGGGAAAAAAGTTTTTTTTTTGTCCTAGCAATGTCCATCGATTGTCTTATAAATAGGCTCAAAAATTAGGACAAATTGCAAAAACCCAGATTGTCCTAATAATGTCCATCGATTGTCCTAACAATGTTTATCGATTGTCCTAATAAATTACTATTTTGTCCCAAGTTTTGAGCCCATTTATTGGACAAAATAAAATATTGCCCCATAGTGTTGGTTAAAGTTCTGAAAAAGACTATTCTTCATAGTATTTAAAGCAAGGGTGGTTATAATATCTATTAATTGGATTTAATACAATATCAGAAATGGAACTTTATGATTTTTAATAAATATAATAGAAAGAGTAATCTTTATTTAAAAATAGAATAACAATAACAATAATAATATAATAAAATACACTAATAAAACTAATATTATCTGTTCGTCAATAAGATAGTACGATAATCCTAAAAGGATGCTTCGCAATTTGTTACAGCTTTCCATACATTTTGATTTCGCACTCATAATAAAAAGTAGATTTGATTAATTTGCAGAGGTTAAGCGTTTTGTGATATGATTTATTCATTAGCGCTATTTAATGGTAACAAAGAGGTATATATTTAACACAAGCGGATTATTGAACTTTTCATTTGATTGGGGGATGATATAAAAAAACCCACGAATGCCACGAATCTGAGGTCTCCATTGGGCTTAGTATTGGTAGCTGCCATTATTGATAGTCTTGATTGAGAATCTATTCCTCTGTCCTTTTTTGTAATGATTAGAACACTGAATGTTTTTAATTATAACTGAATAATGATATTTCTAGGTTGGCTTTTGTAGCAGCTCTTTGCGTGCTGGTGACCATCAGAGCTCTAACAAAGCAAATCGATAGTATAATGCAAACCACAGTAATCTTGAGTTAAAAATAAAATAAAGAAGCAACATTACAAATTGTGTAGCAAATACTCCATCAAAACTTCTACCATTCAGTAATACAGTTTAATGGGCGGGTATTTTGCCAACTCAACACTGTAAATACCAAAAAAAAAAAAAAGCTTAGCAATATATTTGATTATGCTAAATATCTTTTTTCGGGGTTTTTGTTTCTAATTTTGGCATCTTTGATAGTTTTTCAAATACTTTGCTTTTGTTCCTATGCTTCCTTTGAATAAGAATTAGCTCAGGATACTACTTCATGAAAAATACGATCCATAACCTAAACTAAGAAAACATGTAATAGTATTACCAAGTGACCAGAGTTGTTAAAGGTTTTTCCGATCGTGTCCTATTGCAATCAACGAAACATTTATTTAAAGATATTTTTCGAATGATATATTTTCTTCAGATGACTAATCATCAAGCAAAAGGTATATGTATGTTGAAGTGGAACGCCTGTTTATTTTGTTATTCTTTTGGTATTTGTTGTAACACATAGCACACATTCAAAGGCTTAGATTGGTGATACGCAAGAAAAAAAATATATATTCTGGTGTCTTCAATTTCCTCCCAAAATCAACTCATAAGGTTTATCTTCAATCATTCGTCTAAGTTCTAGAACCACATTGCTCTCGTTCAAGGTATATTATATTTATGTATGGCATTGCAGAATTTGAGTATCACATGTAATAGACTTCGCGTTCTCTACTGTAATGTTTGCATTTTATAAAGTGAAAACAAGTGTGAAAGTTTATTTCATTTCTTGCTGTGGTTTAATAACATTCATTGCTTAATTAATTTAACCATGCTACATATAAAAATAATGTTATGTGTTTTCACTATTTTTTTTTTAATCTTATATAAATGAGATATTGGAACCACTACTTTTTGCCTGGGTAATTCCCACATTGGCTTAGATACTTTGTGGATTCTGGTCATATCAAGTGAGAGCAGTCACTGAAACGGTGATCCGCGGAGTATATACATATGTTTGAACTGGTTTCATGTTGTTGACATCTTACCCTCTTTCACTTTTTCACCACTTTTTTTTGTTTTTTCATTCCTCATTTTTCATATTTTGCATTATGGATGAGATTCCGTGGTCTATAGCGGGCCACAAAGACAAAACAGGGCATAAGCCCACCTCCGACAATATGTGTTATAACCCAGAAGGATGGGTAAAACAAAGTTGAAAATGCATAGATAAAGGACGAGCCCACTTATATATTAGTAATAGGGTCCATATTCTTCGATTCGCCAACCCGACTTTACACCGTGTTTTGAGGATACGTATGTGAATACTTCGATATAAACAAAAAACGGCAGCTGACAAACACATTTCTCGTAGTATTGTGATGATGATACCTTCCACTTATCTGTTGATAGCAGGATGTATTCGATTCTGGACCCTTTCGAAGCGTAAAATGCTAGCAAAGGATATGATTCGAAATTGGCTTTATTTTGTGAAAATGGTAATACAATGCAAATGAAATCTTGGCCGGCCACATTTTTATTTACTTATATCCCCCCCTATTTTTTCCCCGCACAGTCTACGCTGATCATTTTCTTGTTTACAGCTGCAGCTAGCTTTGTACTCTCTGTCCAGGATGCCACTTCAGTTGTAGACAACGCACAGATTTTAGCACAGGGAATAAATCTGCTCGTTTTGGTATGTTTACTCATTTCTCTCTGGAATTATTTCCAACTCCGTATTTGTTAGATATTTGCTATTTTATTGCATCACTTCGAGTATACACGTAGTAGAGTACAATCAGGTGTACTATTATTTTATTGGCTTTTTGAAGTAATTGCTAGTACTATCAAATTACGTACACTGATTATAAGTCATGGATCGACTGGAAATCATCCCGATCACTTTGCAATGTATCTCATTCGATATTCACTAACTGTTATCATCTTTATTCTGGAAAATATACCACGTCCCAAATCCCAGTATATTATGCTGGAAGATGAAGATATGGTAAATACAAAAAGACTTACACATATATGTATATACTAAAGGGATACTTTTCATTTAATTTTATGCTATTAGACATCAAACCCTGAAGAAACGACATCCATTTTTGGACGTTTGACTTTCAGTTGGATGACACCTCTTATGCAGTTAGGATCCAAGAAACCATTAATAATGGATGACTTGTGGTAAATAATAGAAAAGTTCATTTAGTATTTTGTTTTTACAAAAAAGATAAACAATAACAAACAATCTGTAGGAATTTGAATCATGAGGATCAAGCCGAAGTCGTTAGTGAGAAATTTCAAAAATATTGGAGCAGAGAAATGCAAAAACCAAAGTAATGATTTGTTGTATTGTAAAAGGGACGAGAAATTAAATCTATGTTCATTAGACCTTCCTTATTACGAGCATTGTTTTTTACGCTCGGAGGGCCATTTATGTTTGCTGCTGTAAGTCACCAAATTTAGTAATAAAAAAATCATGAGGATCAAATCTAACAAATATTACGATGTAGGTGTTTAAAGTGGTTCAAGATATACTTCAGTTTTTACAGCCTGTATTCTTGAAGGAGTTGATGGGCTGGGTGACCAGTTACATGACAGATACACCCGAGCCAGGTTATAGAGGCGTCTTCATTGCAGGTATATGATTTTTTTTTTCAAAAAAAAAACAAATATGATAGACTTGAAACTCAAAGAAAAATATGAAAAATCAAGGTGCTATGTTTATAACTGCATTCACACAGACAATGTTCTTGCATCAATATTTCCAACTATGCTTTAACACCGGTATGAAAATGAGAGCCGCATTGGTGACAGCAATCTATAAAAAAACATTAGTATTAAGCAACGCCAGTCGTCAAGAGTCAACTGTTGGAGAGGTATATTTTCAAATTTATGAAACATCAAACGATATATTTATACTTTTTTTGTGTAACACTTTAGATTGTGAACAGAATGAGTGTAGATGCTCAACGATTAATGGATTTATGTACCTATCTTCATATTGGTAAAGTAAAGAATACAAAATGCGTTAAAAAAGTAAAATGAAACTTACCTTTTTTTGCTTTATAAAAAAAATAATAAAACATAGGATGGAGTGGACCATTTCAGATTTTCATTGCGCTGTATTTACTTTGGCAGACAATGGGACCAAGTCTTTGGGCTGGTGTGAGTGTGCTTATTCTTGCCATTCCCGTGAATATGCTGATTGCCAAAACCATGCGTAAATACCAAAAGATTCAAATGGGAAATAAGGATGCAAGAGTTAAATTAATGGTAGTGTATTGTGATGTAGATTGAGAGGGAACAAAGACTAAACGTGTATATTTTTTTTGACAGAATGAAATTTTAAACGGTATCCGTGTTATCAAACTTTATGCTTGGGAAGTGCCTTTTATGGAAAAGGTTGGTTTTTTTTTTTGGGTGGATATAAATCAAGACTAACTTAATATGAAGGTGAGTTTCATTCGTAACGATCTCGAATTGGCAATGCTTAAAAAGATTGGTTTGCTTCAAGCTGCTCAAACATTTACATGGACATCCATTCCCTTCTTTGTCTCCATCCTAACATTTGGTGTCTATGTGATTGCCTCCTCCCAACCACTGACAAGTCAGGTTGCGTTTGTGGCCATCTCTCTTTTTGGTCTTTTACAGTTTCCATTGGCCATTTTCCCCAATGTCATCACATCGATCATCGAAGCGTCTGTTTCACTCTACCGTATTCAAGATTACTTGTCAAGTGAGGAAATCGATAGAACCGCCATTACTCGTGAGGACTTCCGAAAGATGAAAGACTGGAACCCAAGCATCCCTTTGGTTGACATCAGCCACGCAACGTTTAGATGGACCAAAGAAAATGGAGATAGCGAATTAAAAGATATCAATATGACGGTCAAAAAGGGCGAGTTGGCGGCAGTGGTAGGCCGTGTAGGATCCGGTAAATCATCCCTTGTTAGTTCCATCTTGGGTGATAACGTAAAGATGAATGGAAAAGTGACCGTCCGTGGTAGTATTGCATATGTGGCTCAGCAACCTTGGATTATGAACGCCACTGTGAAAGATAACATCACATTTGGACTAAGGTGGGATCCAGCATTTTATGATCAGGTGCTGGAGGCTTGTTCGCTTAAACCAGATCTTTTGATTCTAAAGGATGGTGATGAAACCGAAATTGGTGAGCGTGGCATCAACTTGTCTGGAGGGCAGAAAGCACGTATTTCACTTGCTCGTGCCCTTTATGCACGCGCTGATATTTACCTTTTGGATGACCCATTGAGTGCTGTTGATGCTCATGTTGGTAGACACTTGTTCGACCATGTGTTAGGACCACACGGTTTATTGAAGAATAAGGCTCGTCTTTTAGTGACACACGCCATCTCTTATCTTGGTAGATGCGATCAAGTTATTATGTTGGCGGATGGAAAAATCAAGTTGAATGGAAGTTATGATGAATTGATGGCAAAAAAGACTGACCTTTATCACCTTGTAAATGAATTTGGTAAACAACTTGCAAAGGAAGAAGAGGAGCAAGAACAAGTCAGTGATGATATTGGATCGATCACTACCGTAGACGAAGCTGCGATCGAGGCCATGGAAGGAGAACATCCAGCACCCATTGGTCAGTCTGAAGAGGAATCATCCATTAATCAGGATATGGTACGACGTCGTCATAGTGATCGCCGTATTAGTTTGAGTAGCTTATTGAGTCAAACCAGTCTTCGCCGTGCATCCATCGCATCGTCTATTTTCCAAAATGCCAACAATCGTAAATCCAAAGGCGTAGCACAAGGTAATTTGATGACGACTGAGGAAGCCGCACAAGGCGGTGTTGATTGGAGTGTATACAAAGAGTATGCAAAGGCATGCTCCGTCATTGGTGTTGCTATGGTACTTTCCTTCCAACTCATTGCTCAGGGCAGTCAAGTTGGATCCAACTTGTGGCTTAAGCATTGGAGTGGCAACAACTTGGAAAATGGCTCCAATAATCATGTATGGTTTTATCTAATCATCTATGCCATTATTGGTTGGTCATCTACCATTTTCGCCTTCTTGCAGACAATGACAATGTGGGTATATTGTGCCATTCGATCTGCCCGTTTCCTCCATAGCAGTATGCTTGAATCCGTTATAAAATCGCCCATGTCCTTTTTTGACACCACACCTCTTGGAAGAATTTTGAACCGTTTCAGTAAAGATGAACACACCATTGATGAGATTCTCCCCAGAAATTTTAATAGTTACATTCGTGTTTTCGCCCAAGTTGTTGCTACTGTACTTGTCATTACATTTTCCACTCCGTTCTTCTTACTTTTAATCATTCCTCTCGCTTTCATCTACTTGGCCATCCAGCGATATTACTTGGCCACATCGCGTGAGCTCAAACGCTTAGACTCGATTGGTAAAAGCCCCATCTATTCCCATTTCCAAGAAACGATTCAGGGCGTATGTACCATCCGTGCTTATGAACAGCAGCGTCGTTTTGTGTTCCATAATCAAGTGAAATTAGATGCCAACCAGCGTGCCTATTTCCCTTCCTTCACATGTAACCGTTGGTTAGCTGTCCGCCTTGAATTTTTAGGATCCATCATTATTTTCGGATCTTGTATATTTGCCGTCTTGGGTGTATTGTACGGACCAAAGTCATACATCGATCCAGGTTTGGTTGGTCTTAGTGTATCTTATGCCCTTAGCGTGACACAGGCTTTGAATTGGGTCATCCGCTCTTACTGCGATATTGAAACCAATGTTGTCTCTGTCGAGCGTGTCAAGGAATACATCGACCTTCCTTCAGAGAAATACGAGGCAAATCGTAGCGTAGACCCTGCATGGCCCTCTAAGGGTCAGATTGAATTCAAGGACTATTCTACTCGCTACAGACAAGGACTTGATTTGTGCTTGAGAAATCTTTCGTTTACAGTTGTTCCAAAGGAGAAGGTTGGTATTGTAGGTCGTACTGGTGCCGGTAAGAGTTCCCTTAGTCTTGCTTTGTTCCGTATCATTGAGGCAGCACAGGGTAACATTATCATTGATGGTGTCGATATTTCTACTCTTCGACTTTTTGATCTCAGGTAAATAGTAATACGATGCTTTTTAAAATGAGATATTAATTATTTCAACAATCATATAGATCGAGATTAACCATCATCCCTCAAGATCCTGTTCTTTTCGCCGGCACTGTCCGTGAAAATCTGGACCCTTTCGGTTCCCATGATGATGTTGAAATCTGGCAAGCGTTACAGAGCGCCCACTTGAGTGACTACGTGTCTTCAATGGATGGTCAGTTGAACGGTGTAGTTCAAGAAGGTGGAGAAAACTTTTCTGTTGGACAAAGACAGGTATGTTTTTTGAACATTTAATATAAACGTGGAGCTAATGGTATATTATGACTAGTTAATCTGTCTTGCTCGTGCTCTTTTACGTCGTACAAACGTATTGGTTCTTGATGAGGCAACTGCAGCTGTAAGTTTATTTTAAAGTGTTCTTTGATTTCTTTTAACAACCCATATTAGATTGACGTGGAAACCGATGCCATTATTCAAGAAACTATTCGTAAGCAATTTGCTAATTGTACCATCCTTACAATTGCACACAGGTATGTCTCTTTTTGTATGTTTAAAAGAAAATATATTAATCATCTCCTTTTTTATAGGTTAAATACAGTTATGGATTCTGATAGGTAAGCTTTTTTTTTTCCAAAAAAGAAAAAAGTACTGCATATTTATTCTTCTTTTCTCTTAGAATCATTGTTTTGGATAAAGGACAGATTGCAGAGTTTGACTCGCCCAAAGATCTTTTGGAAAATCAAAACTCCGTGTTTTATTCTCTCTCAAAGGAAGCCGGTCTTGTTGAATAAAAGGGCATAAATATTTTTGTTTTTTGTAGCTTTAGTTAATTTTTGTTTGTTTGGTTCAAGTAAAATGGCGAGGTTCATTTAAACTTTTTTTTTGAATTTGTTGTCCTAGATAAATGTAATATTTCTAAAAGACGTGTTTTTAGTACAACAGTAAGGGTGGAGGGGTGCTATTAGAATGATAACCACTCCACATTTACATATACAAAGCAATTGATTGTTTTTCTGCGATTTCTTTCCAGTTATTATTGGCTAATTAAGCATTTTTACTCTTTTTGAAACAAGGTTGTTTACTTTAAACTGTTAGTAACGAAAAGCAAAATCTTCGGCGCTTTTTTAAATCCAATTATTTACTTTGATTTTTTCACTATGACGATCACCTATCAATAAAAGGAAACTTCTGGCCAAACGGTTTCTGATCAAGACACAAACTTTAAAGCGTTAGTATTAAAAATAAAAAATAAATGTAGTTTAAAAAAAAAGATATTTATCTTCTTTCTTCTTTATATTATTTTTATCCTTGTTTTCCTTATTTAATAACAATGGTGTCCTTTTCCTTTATATCACTTGCCACAATCTCACTTGCGGCTGCTGCGTATGCATCCAGCGATTTTACCATCAGACAAATAGGTGCTCCCAACACACTTGAGTATGAGGTCTACTTTGGTAAGTATACAAATCATTTATATATTAAAACGCACATCTAATATATTTTTTTTGGGACAAAAATAGAAAAAAACGGAGAGGTCATCTCACCATTTCATGATATTCCACTCTTCGCTAATGATGAAAAAACACTTTACAATATGATTGTGGAGATCCCCAAGTGGACAAATGCTAAAAATGAGGTATAGTTGGATAAGAAATTATCTCTTTCTCTTGTATTTATATCTTTCACTTTTTATTTGTAGATCAATAAGGAGACCGCTCTCAACCCCATTAAGCAG
This sequence comes from Backusella liffmaniae, assembly GCA_024140265.1. Classification (NCBI taxonomy): domain Eukaryota; kingdom Fungi; phylum Mucoromycota; class Mucoromycetes; order Mucorales; family Backusellaceae; genus Backusella; species Backusella liffmaniae. Next base: position 33,541 of record VCJE01002945.1, on the reverse strand, counting down.
GATGTAAGTGATGGAAAACCAAGATTTGTACCAAATGTATTTCCATTTAAGGGATACATGTGGAACTATGGCGCTTTCCCTCAGGTAACTATTATAAAAAAATGAATTAAAGATAAAAGTTAATAACATTTTAAATAGACATGGGAAAATCCAAGCATTATTTCCGAGCATACACAAAAAGGAGGTGATAACGATCCTATTGATATCTTGGAAATTGGTGACAAGGTAGCTAAAGTGGGCGATATTAAGGCAGTTAAAATTCTGGGTATCATTGGTTTACTTGATCAGGGCGAAACCGATTGGAAGGTGGTTGTAATTGATTCAACTGATCCTTTGGCAGAGCAAATGAATGGTAATGAAAATAAATTATTTTTGCTATTTTTAGTACTAAAAAGAGAGGTTTGGAAATAGACATTGACGACGTGGAGAAATATATGCCCGGTCTCTTGAGTAGTACAGACACCTTCTTGAGAACCTATAAACTCCCAAGTGGAAAGGCCGCAAACACAATTGCATTTGACGGAGAGGCTCAAGATAAGGTAAGGGAACGGTTTGTCAACCCTTGCGTACATGCATAGACTTTAATTTTTTATAGGCTTTTGCCACTAATATTGTTTTGGAAACACATGAATACTGGAAAGCTTTGGTCAACGGAACTGCTGATAGAAAAGATATTCAAACGTAAGTGTTTTAACCATTGCACATAAATTAGTTGGATTAACATAAATGATAGATCAAACCTCTCTGTAAAGGATTCACCTTATAAGATTGAGTCTAACAACAACACCGTATCACGTATACCAGAGGTAAACTAGTCTCTCTTTGCCCTCTAAATATAATATATGACTAATTTAAAATAACAAAAAAAAAACAGGAAAATGCTCTTCCTGCAGCCGCCATCGATCCATCGACAGACAAGTGGCACTACGTCTCCGTCTAGAAATAATAGATTAAACCCCATGATAAACAAATCCCGTCCGTATAATGAACTTTGTTTCTTTTTAATAATCTTACACGTTGAGTACTTATTTGTTTTTGTTTGTTTGTTTGTTTGTTTGTCCTATTGATTTATGCACCAGTGAGAACTTATAACCTACGTTTTTAATGAACACTAATGATGAATTTATTTTCGATGCATGATTTTCATTGTAGAGGAATTCTAAAATTACAATAGATTTTATATACAAATAAAAAATTAAAAAGAGTTTTATAATTTACAAACAAAACAAAGGAGTGACACGGTGACACGATTTCCTTTCCAGAAAACAGAATACAATTACCAAATATACAAAAACTCCCCGTTTTCTACACTCATTGACAACAAGAAAGAAAATAGAAACAAAAATATATAAAATAGAAAGAAAACATAACAATTAATTTATTTAACAATACAAGTCCAATTAGCCACATTGTACCAACCACCCGTATGATGTAACAGACATATCAGTGTCCATTTTCCAGCCTCAGACACCGTAACATTAGCATCATAGGTTTGATCTTGTGGGTAATACATGAGCTTATAAAGTCGACCGCCTGGACTCTTGACAGCCAGCTTGTGATGTGCCATTCGGTGACCGATATTTCGTATACAGAAATGATAGCTCTGTAACGGATAAAGAAACTGACATTGTGGTTCTTGGATATAAAACTCGTTGTGCGCAGTAAACAGCTTTACAAAGGAAAACGGCGTTTCAGGGTATTCGGTAGAGACCCGTAGAGAGAGCGCCAGTGGGTAATGGTGTTTGTCGATGGGTTCGTTTTGTTGGCTTATGCGTGGACCGGCATAGATTTTGAGATAGCCATGGGTTTGACCGGGCGGTAGGACGGCCTTGATTTTACAGATGCGGTTATCTCGAGCGTCTGTCAGGCACTGGGCTAGTCCTCTCACCGTCATGCTTTCCACCTCGGTCTCGACATAACAGCTTGTGTTGGAGGATACGCAAAGACTTAGATAAAATATGCCCTCCTGCTCATGGATAAGAGAAAGCTTGGTCACCTTGAGTTGGTACCAGAAAAAGGGATTGCGGACATAGGGTAGATGAAAGAATTGCTCGGGAGAAAGGGCCGGATCCAAATATTGGAATAAGGTTTGCTGTGGGTAATGGGTCATGATCATATCCTGAGGGATGGTAAGAAACCAATGTGGTTCCATCTTATTTTCATTTTGAGGGTTGAATGGTGAGGCCAACCAGCAGTCAATAAATCTATATTCACCGTCTATTTTGACTAGAATTGAAAATAAATCATCTCGTTTTCTCTCTTTATATATTGTTCTTACCAGAACACCATGCATGATTTGGCTCCACTTCCTGACCATCCTTTGGCGCTTTCAAATGACCATACACTACCCGACAATCCTGAATTCCGGCAGCTATCGCCATCTCGTAAAATAAATTGGCCATGCCAACGGCCGATCTACATGATCGTGATTCCAGTACGTCTGCAGCATCTTCTTCCTCCAAAATCGAAGTTATAATGTGTGATTCTTCTTGTAACAAATTGATTGAATTTAAATTTATTTGATCAATAAATTGCTGTTGTTGTTGCTGCTGATATTGAATATCGGGTATACTAGAATCAAGCCCTAATCTTTGTATCAAGTTACTTGATTTTGAAGGGGTGGGCAAAATGGGTTTTTGATGCTGTTGTTCTTTCATTTTTAATAGTCTAAGATCATGTTGTCTGTTTTGATGGTATTCAGGTCGAATGTTTTGAATCAACCAAACAAACAATACGCGAAGTTTGAAAAGGTCGTTGCGATGGTAAGGTCTGGTCAGAAACTTTTGGGAGAGTAGCATGGGCGTGAGTAAGGGGCCACGCTGTTGCACGGTGGAGGCGTATGTATCCACTTGTGAAAAGTCATCTTCATGAAAGGAGAGGCCAGTGTTGTCAGATACATTCCAAGTATGTCTATATAAACAATCAGTAAAAATAAAAGAAAAAAAGTAACTACCATCATTACCTTAATGCATTAAATGGATTATCCATTGTTTTCTGTGTAGGTGTTTTAGGTCTTGCAATGGAAGCTTCAATATCCTTCTGGTTGATATCCTTGGAAGCGCCTTCAATCTGAATGCGATGAGGTTGTAGAAGACCTCTAATTTTTTTCGTTAATGCTTGCTTGACAGGCTCAGTTATGTCTCTATCGGCCCTCGGATACCAAAAGTTGGGGGTGATACTATATCCTTGTGAATATTTTCGAGTTCTCACCACCACTTGGTCCATAGCACCTGGAATGGCTGAAGCAGATTGCTTCAACTTTTGAGGGGGTGGTACTTCCTCAGCTGGTGTCAACAATGCTGCTACCAATGGGACTGAGGATGACTTGGGTTGCTGTGGGTGGTGTCGTGGTTGCGTTGACTGTGACTGTAACGAGTGTGGCCTCGTTGGTTGGCTTGCTTTTTCTTGGGATGGCTTGACCTGGTTGTAAGTACGTATTCGATTTGGATGAATTGTGTCTGCAGCACTGTAATCCTTTTTTTTGGTCGCAATTTTCCAATTGTTTTCCTGTACGGGTGATTGACGGGGAACCGGTTTTCGATGCACCTTTTGCGGTGTACCCAAACGATCATCATCCAATGAATGACGGTAATAATAATCATTTGAGTTTGTAATGGTACTTGTTGAAACTGAATGATGAGGAAATGCTCCGTTGATCATGATGAAATAAAGAAAAAAATAAGTGTGAGAGGAAAGAGGGAGAGAAAAGTAAACAATAGCCCAAAAACAATAACAAAATGCATTTATTTATTAAAGTAAAATGTTTTTAGTTTTCCTTTCATAGTTTGTGTGACGTTAGTTTTTGGT
>VCJE01002945.1:17121-29724 GCA_024140265.1 Backusella liffmaniae | reverse complement strand
ATAAATTTGGGATTTTTTTTTTTTTTTTTTTCTGTTCTTTATTATTATTACATCAATAACTATATATAAAATTAATCCATCATAGCATCTGCTATTTCCTCCATCTCTTCATCAGACTCATTTACAGCAGTACGTATTCTCTGATCTGTTTCCTCCTTTAGTAACTGATCTTTAGCTTCACGAGTAGGTGGTAGGCGTTCGTTCTCCAAATCGGAACGTTTAGCATCCTCAAAGGTAGTAATAGCTAGATTATCATTAATAATTTTAATAAATAAAGTATTGGAAAAGCACCCTTTTTTTATCTTTGTTTTACCTGACTTTAATCCTTCTACACCCAAAGCCAGTGTACCCAATGGTAGTTTTCCGGTGGGTGAAAGTGACTTGAGCTCAGTAACGCGTTCAGAGTTCTCACGTAGAACTGAGAAGACACGAGATATTTTACCCACTGCCATGATTTTATTACGAATAACGGTTCTACGCTGTTCGGCATCATCTGCCAATGCACCAGGTTTATCCTCCAATAATTTCTCTTCATCTGCAAGTTCCTCTTTACTGCATACATTCAAAACGGCAATTAACATATCGGTAACTAAATTCAATTTAAGGTTAGAATACAAAGTTTATATGTATATAATAACAAAAACTTACTCTTTTCACCCACAAAAGGTAAACTCCAGGTAAAGACATCCATGAAATTAGGCAACCAATAGGGATGAGGTGTACAATTGAATTGGCGAATATTCATGACGTTATTTTCATATTTCAAAACAGCAGCCTTGTTGTTATACATATCGAGGTAATTTGGTGCAGAAAAGATGGTCATGACTGAAGGGAAAGAGGTGGTCTTGCTCTTTCGATACATACGATAGCCAGCATCCTGTGCTTCATGTGCTCGAATAATCGACAATAAATTATTCCTTTCCAAAAATTGACAAGCGGCGTGATAACTAAAAAAGTAAGAACAGCCTCGAACGTGATTGTGAATAAATGTCTCGTTGGATTTTTCCTGTCCAAATTCTTCTAAAGGATCTGACCATAAGAGATCACACATCAATCCATGAGTGGGTGGTTCATGGAATCGGTCAATCTGTTTATAAATAAAAAGTGTTGGTAAACCCATTTATCCGAGATATTTCATATTTATTAATAATAAAAATACTTTCCTTTTTGAGGTCATCCAGGGTCTGTAATTCGGGAGAAAGGCCACCATGAATACATAAAAACTGTCTATTCATAATAGCAGCCAAAGGCAAAGAGCAAAATGATTCCATGCATGCGTCATAAACTTTCTCGGTGTATTTGTGACGACATTCAATTTTGAATGTAAAGTAATCTGTCAAGTGCCTGCACTCATGGTTTCCACGCAGTAAAAAGAAGGTGTTTGGATACCACATTTTAAGTGACCATAGATACAAAACACACTACAGCGAAATTCATATAAGCGTTGGCATGGCAACGACCCAAACCCAAATTAGATTAAAATTACCTCGATAGAGAAATAGCCTCGATCTACATAATCACCGAGAAACAAGTAGGTTGTGTTGGCAGGATCGCCTCCAACTTCAAACAGCTTCATCAAATCATAATACTGTCCGTGTACATCACCACACACCGTAATCGGTGCACCCACTTCCAACAAATTGGGCTCCGTCTTTAAAATCTCGGTGCCTTTCTCAAGGATAAACAGAGCTTGCTCTTCCGTTAACCTTCCCTCCCTGTAAAAATGATCCTTCAAGAACTTGATATCCGGTAACCCGGGTCGTTCTTTGCTCCAAAACTCGTCGTCTGTGGGTGGAGTCGTTGCAGGAGCAGGAACGTCTAGTTGTAAACCAAGCAGCGTGTTAATGAAGCTAGGCGTGAGTCATTTATCTTTCTTTCACTTTCTTACCTTTAATCACACGATCTTTTGTGCTGACAACAGTGCCATCATCTTGAGTATAAACCGAAAAGTCAATACGAGGCACTTCGGGTTTTTCACGTAACCTCATTAACGCAGGACTAATATTTTCGGGCTCCATTTCTTTATTTTATGTTTTTTTTAAAATAGAAAAAGTGGAAAAAAAAAAAGAGAAAAAGAAAAGAAAAAAAAGGCGGGACGGACTTTTGAAAGGGGTGACACCAACGAACACTGGGCGGGGTTTTGTTTTTTAAAAAAAATGATAAAAAATATGAAGTTTTTTATTAAAGCATGAAAAACATTTCACAATGATGCGCTAATGATTTCACCTTCTTTTTTTTCTAGCATGAATAATAAAACATAAAATTAAGACTAACGCTTTATCCATAGCCGAAAGAAAAGTAAAAGTTTAAACAAGATAGAAACAGCCTTTTAATTAGTTAATTAATAACATTTTACAACACTCAGCCATCTTCAATGCTAAATATAGCTTTCTTGTACTTGAATCCCTCTTTCGATTGAACATTTGACCTAGCGAGTCATAACCGTACCCTTTTTGGCTACTTTTTCTTACACCTTTTGCCAAAATGATGTCGCACTAAAAAATTTTAAGTTGACGCGGGTTTTTCAAAAATCAAATTGCGGTTTTGTGAATTCTTCTGTGAAATTAAATTGCGGGCATAATACAAGGTAAAGCGAAGAGATTTCTTATAATTAGATGGGTGCTTTATTTTCACTTTTCGAATTGATTACAGGAGTACTGTATAAAAGCTTTCACATGTTGAATAAAAGATGTAAAGAACTCAAAAGATTTAATTAAAAAAAAATTAGAGTCTTTGTTCGGTTAAAATTAATTAGAAAGAACTAAAACTCACTGCTGGCAAAATACGTTTAAAATTAACTGCTGCAAAATACAGATTTTTAACCTAAATTGAGACGTTTGCAAAAAAGGTTTTGAGACGAGTGCATAAAATTTATAGACTTGAGAAAAGTTTTATTGGACGAAATTCATTTTCAGTGGAGACCATTGCGAACTTCTTCAGGAGACATAATAAAAAAAATACGGTTAACCCAGAAATAAAATGTCGCTTGCCATGAAAATAATTTGTCGCTGGACAAGAAAATAAAATATCATTTACGGGGGTCGGTGTGAACTATAGAGTGATTTGCAAGCAAGAATATCTTGGAGTGTCGGCTAACTATATTGCTTTCTTAGATACCGCCATTCCATTTTTTTGACAAGTAAAGTCTCTACGGCTGTTTTCAAGTAGAAGCTGAACTGAGCTTTGATCTCATATGGATTTTGGTGTTCCCAAAAGGCGTCAAACTAAGTTTCTATCCAGGACGATTTTACGGACCTGAATAGATCAGTTCTCCAAAACCAGATCAGATCAGTTTCCTGAGTTCATTTTTCTACTTGAAAATAGCTTAAGATTCCGATTTCATGAAAGGAATAACCAGGTCTCTCGACACAAATTCTCTGGATCTGCTGGACAGAAAAAACACAATTGTATCCTTAATACAACCCTGCTCACCCATGAGGATTATAGCAACCATGTCTACACCCAACTCAAAAGTTTCAGTATCCCATTCCTAAATTTGACTCAACAAATGACCAAAAGTATCCATATATCAGACAAGATACTCTAGAGCTCATTGTAAATCATAATCAAATCACTAGAAGATTAAAAGTCTGTGAATCGTAATGACAAGAACAGAAAAACAAGTTAAATAAATGCTTAACACTTATAAAGTATTTATTAAATCGAGCTGATTAAAAGATAATTGCTTTTAAGTATTAATAACGCTAAGGCAAGAAGCTTTGAATAGGGTGCAAAACCAAAGAAAATAAATTTCAGATCCATGACCAGCAGGAAGCCTAAAAGATTCTCTATAAAAAATAGCCAAATTTGTCAAAGACGTACAGATGCATTGACTACAAAAACTCTATTATAAAATTTATAGTTAGCCATATGTAATGAGAGTACAATGGTAAAATAAACAAGATAACAGGCAGTTTCTACGAAAGACAATTTATCTGGTCGAGCTATTAGGCATCTGCAGAGCAAACAGGCCGAGGAGAGCAATGCTCTATTTACTGGCAAATTGGCTTCTGCCATTCTATCGCCATATGTTTTTACTTCATCATCCAATTGGGGAAACATTGGTAGTTTTAAGCTTTTAGTATTTTCTACCAAATTAATAGTGCTGTAGAGCTCATCAGATTTCTTGAGAATGTGGGATATAGTTTGCTGAAAAAGAGCTTTGTCTAATCCGAATTTCTGTTTTGCCCAATCACCTAACTCACTCTGGCTATAAAAACCCATAGCCTTTTCATCGAGAATTTCGATTTTCTGTTTATTAGTAATACGTAGACGTTTTGTGGACATATTAATAAAAGAAGAACAGATTTGAGAAAGAGGAGTTATATCAAATGGTATTTCAGTTAGTTAAATACAGGTACAATGTGATTTAAGAACAGCTCATATGTATAACTGTTTTTAAAGGATAGCCACGATGTTCGATTTAAGGGTGGATTTTCCAAAAAAAATTGGCCACCCTTAAATCTAGTGGCTACTGTATTTTTTTTCATGTATGTCAAATATATATGCTAATTATGTATTTTCTTTTTAACCAAGATTGCCAATAAATCCGTTGGTTAAAGACAATTAATTCGCCTTCTTCTTATACTACTGTTGAGTATTATGATCAAGACAACTCCAGTAAGCATGTTATAATTGGAAAAAAATTACACAAAGTCATTCAACTGTCTAAAGAAGGCTGCCGATAAAGACTATCCTCCTGCTATACATCAACTTGGAATTATGTATCACTGTGGATATAGTGTCGATAAAGATATTGAACAAGGTGAGAGACACGCCAACGAAGTAGTGAATGACGATCCGGAATACATGAAGTCCATTGATATGCTATACCATACACAGGATGGAATGCAAGACTTTTCTAAAGCACTTCAATGGTATAAGCGTTTAGAAAAAACGCTTGATGAAGACTTGACAGATTCTGATCGTGAAAAAATCAACGAACTGGTACAAGTTGGTTTGGGACTCCTCTACGAATACGGTGGCGGTGTAGAACAAGATTACCAGAAGGCTCTCGGGTGGTATAAGGGCCTTGTACATAATAAAATTATAGTAGATTTTCACCGAATGGGCTTGATGTACTACTATGGGAAAGGTGTTTCGATTGACTACAAAGAAGCTCTGAGTTTATTTGAAAAAGCTGCTCCAGCGTTCACAAAGAGTGGAATTAAACTGTCATTAGTATACCCTCAGACCGATTCACATACGGATGATACTCAGAACAATTTGGTATTTTGTACAATGGACTACACGGAATCAATTGGAGTGTCTTACTACTACTTGGAAATGGTGCATAAAAATGGACAAGGTGTTCCTCAAGATAAAGAAAAGGCTAAAGAGTATTTCAGAAAAGCTCTTAGTCGTGGTTGTAAACGTGCTAAATATGAAATTATAAATTAGAGCTTCCATTCAAATAATTAATAAAACCTAACAATGTTGTTGTTCTAATACACATTCAAGTACCAATGGATCCACCAAATTTTCACTAGTTTATATTTAATTTGCTGGATGCTCGCCACTTTTTTTACTTTTTGTAAAGAGAAAATAAAAACGAGTAATTAAAGTAACACAAGTGCGCGAAACGTTGTGCTTCGATTTTGAAAAATGGATGGATATACAGTGGAAAAATTGAATTTGTGTATCACTTTAACATTCATTAGTGAATAGATTAAATTTTTCCACCGTATGCTTACCAATTGATCGATTTAAAACAAGCTGCTTGAATTTCTCTTCGTGTACAATTTGGTAAATGGTTTTTAATGAAGTTAATTAAAATAAAGGAAAAGAAAAATATACTTTTTTTTGGGAGGGAGAGGAGAGAAATATAGACAGTTACAAAATTTAACAATTAAGAGCATCTCTAATCACCATATTATTGAGTGAATAACAAGCCAACGTGAAAAATGCTTTTTCTGGTATTTTTGTAATAGGTCGAGACTTGACTGTCTGATGCTGTGTTGGAAAACCATTAAATTCCTTAAAATTGTCGTACCTTGATTCTAAATACGCTGTCGAGTACCAACGTTGTTCATTATTCTGCAATGTTGCTACCAAAAAACCTCTAGTATCTTCCATAAAATCATCCTCCATTTGGAAAGTATTGATCTTACAAGCTGGTAAATAAAAAGCCATGACTTCAAACTCACATCGCTTCAATTTTAATTTCGATAAGTGGTTAAAGTACACTGATATGAAGGTGTCAATGCCATCTGATAGGGTCATCATTTGAAAAGACAGCTTGCTGATAAAAACCGGGAAAACTTCGGCAACGGGATCACATGACAGATCAATGTATTTAAGTGAGAGTGACTTTAAGGAACCTGGACAAAATCGTACAAGATCATTGAATTTAATCGTCGGTCGGTCTTCAAAACATGCATTCGTCACTTTCAATTTTCTAATAGCTTTAAGCTCTTTTAGCCACTCAAAAGAAGAGCAGTTTACAGCATCGAGTTCAAGATACTCAATGGTGCGATGGAGTTGGCTTGGCTGTCCTAGATTTTTGAGTAACAATGCACCAATAGACAGATGACTTGTTTGGGACCCGCATTTATGTAATAAATCTAGTATATTATTTGGCACAAAAGTGTGATCAACATATAGCTTTTTCAATTGTTTTTGCAGGGCTTGGACAAGTGGCTTCCATGCATAGACATACAGGTCTTGTTGGTCATTCTCTCCAACGGAATAAACATCTTGATTAACCAATCTAAGTGTTGATAGATTTGGGTATTTTCTTCTAATGTAGTTGAGCACATTCAACTTTGTTTTAATATCAGTTGAGTCTAGTATCTCCAGAGTTAAAGATTTCATCAAAGGGGCTGATTTCATGTCAGCATCAAAGCTATCACAGTACAAGTACGCCAGCTTTAGCGTTAGAGACTCGAGTAAAGGGAGAGTTAGATGGAGTTCTTCCAAGTGCTCAAAACATGTGCCGCCGGACACTAAGGTTAGGTGTTTTAATGAAGGCGCATTTTTTAACAAGGGAATGATTTGGTTGTCAGAATCATTGGTGGTAAGGACTTTGAGATTCGGACACACAGAAGAAGCAAGTAAATGCCGAATGATGGAGTTATCTGAATATTCCGTCACGAACTCGATTGTATTTTGCCACGGATAAAGAACCATTCCATTCATGCCGGGATGGTTTTTATAATTAGGAGAGTGAAACACCTTTAAATTAGGAAGCAAAGACAAGATGAGATTGAGATAAATTTCTTCTTCGTAACGGATATCGACTATTAGATGCTCCACCTTATTTCTTTGTTCTGGCTCTTCTAGTAGTTTTTTTGTTAAAGCATCCAGATTATCCGAAGATGATATACGAATTGTACGAAATAAAGTAAGAGCCTCTATTGTATTTCTCCAATATTGACAAACAAGCATACATTCGGCTTTGTCTTCTTGAGGAATTAGATTAAAAACTTCATTTAATATTTCAGAAGAAAGTCGGTTCATTTTTAATGATTAGAAAATGAGATAAAGAAAATAACAGAAAAGAAAAAGGGGCGGAGGAAAGGAGAGGAAAGTAACATGGTATTATAATTTATAATAAATAGATTTTGAGGAAATTAAAATAGAAACACGGGCTAAAGATCAGGAAATCAAAAAAGGTCAGCTTCGCAAGCTTCTTTATTTAGAAAAGAAAAATATCAAAGAGAGGGGCTACGTGTAACAAACTTCTGCGCAATAGGTTTCGTAAAGTAATCTCCAGACTATATATAGAAGTATTTCCCCGCAAAAAATTGGCCATATTGTTTTTGTATCATTTTATCTTTAATTTTAAAAAAGGCAGAAATATTCAACGAGCGAAAGCAAATGGTTTTTAATAAAACCATGATAAAGGGTATACAAAACTTGATTTAGTCTCCCGCATAGTTAAAATCATACAACGAATTACATATCAAAGTAAATATCGGTGCATCAAAACCTTCATCCTTGGTTACAGGGTGGACTCTCGGATTTACTGTTGGATCATACAGGTTCGACTGTCTATAAAAAGTCAAATAGCTTCTGCCGAGATCCTTCAATGGATACCATCGTTTTTTATTACCTTTGTGCGTTTTCACCATAATATTACGTCCTTTATAAGAGAATCGGCTTTCGATTTCAAGTAACAACAAGTCAACAGGTGACAAGTCAAATATTTTTGATTCCAAATCGCAGACACTCAGTTTAAGTTTTTGTAAACGAGGGACATGCTTCGCAAGGAATTGATCAAAAGTTTCTGGAAACTTGACGCAGCGCATTGATAGGTCTTCAAGAGGAAATATTGCAGGATCTGAATTATCTACATCCAATGCAATGAATTCAAGACTGAGCACTTTAAGCTTGGGGCTACTCTGGAGGATCTCGTTCATATTGACGGTTATTTCTCTGGTTTGACTCCAATGCATAAATAATTTTTTGAGATTCACAAGATGTCTGAGCCATTTAAAATCGACTATAGTTATATCATCGAGTTTAAGTAATTGGAGATATTGAACTTGATTCGATCCAGATAATTCTAAAATCTTAGGCGGATTTAAGTGTTCGCATCGCAATTGCTCAAGGCTACAGTTCCCATCATCCAACATCTTGAATAGACCGGGTGGTTCATTTCCTCCGCAGATACGAACATTTTTTAGACTACCGCCCAATTTTTTAAAGAGCGGAATCCATCCAAGTCTGTTTAAACTATCATGGTAGTTGGTTGTTTTTTCTGCTTCCCTGGCGCTGTAACTGTACTGTAAATTTATCAAGTTTGGATATTTCAGTCTTATAAATTTAATAAGTTTAATTTCTGTTTCATTATTGAATGGAGGCATTTTAACATTTGTAAAGCTGCATTCTGTCATGTTGATTGCTGACTCAATGTTTGCTGTGAAATCACAACCGTCTAAAGTAAAGATGGATACGTGTAATGACTTGAGACGGGGTAATTTGCTATGTATAAAATTTAACTCTGAGAAACGGAGATGTTCAGGCCAAATCTCTAAATGCTCCAATGCAGGTGCGTTACCCAAAAAAGGGATGATGTTTTTAGGTTCCACTTCAATTGATTCCTCTGCAACTGAAAGGGTTGTCAGGTTCGGGCAAATGGTATGTGAGAGCAGCTGATAAGCTACTGTTGTCGTCGCACATTCTGTAATATGTGTGATATATTTATGCCAAGGATAGATAGTAACTTCGTCAATTTCTTGTTTCCCTTCTGGAGACAGCAAAAGCAACGATTCGAGGTTAGGAAATAGTGAGAGTAAAGGATTCAGATCAAATTCGTCTTCTGTAAGAAAGTCTACCACCAGTCGCCGAACCTTCAATGTTTGTTCTGGATCTTCTTTCATTTTTGTGATTGTATTTTTCAAACCATCCAGAGTGTAAACGCAGAGAGTCTGGAATAAACAACCAGTACTTATAATCTCCTGCCATTGGTGACAGACAAGCATACATTCAACCTTGTCCTTTTGATGGAGCAACGCGAAAATCAGTGCGAAAATTTCGCTTGGAAGCAATTTTGTTGTGACCATAAATGTGTGTACAAGTTGAAGAAAGATGATAAAAAGAAAAGAAACATTTTTAAATAGGAGCTGTATGTAGCATAGTGGCTTTTACAATCAATCACACCCTTTAATCCGAATAGACTTTTTTAATTATTTACTTACATATTCAAAATCATCAGTGTGAGAAGCCTGCACCCAATTTTATAGTACTACCGATAAATCACTTGAAGTGATCAAATAAATGTTCAATAGCTTAAAATGATTAACAAGATAAATAAATAGCACTATTAGATCTGCAAAGCACTTAAAAGTCTAAACAGTCACCAAAAGAACGTCATCAAACCATATGGAGTAACTACAAAAAAGACGGAAGAAGTAACCCTTGGTACTTTTAAAATTAATGCTTTCAATAGCGTTAACTGGTCATTTAACTTTATGCAAAATAAGCATTGCTTGATACAGCTGCTATTTAAACCTGGATTTTCGATCATGCAAAATACATATATAACTGGTAAACTTGACTTGATAAGACATGGTAGAAACCTCTCCCTAATTTCAAAATTGGTTATTCTATATAAATCATCGTTACATGAATAGAATGTTATGACAGCGAAAAAAAAATAAGGTTCTTGTTCAAGCGCATTGAAAAGTTGGGAGTATCAACACAATCTGCTAAATCATGGATAAAGAAACGACTTGATCAATATGATTGAATAAAAACTATTGGCCAGAGTTCTGAAAAAGTCAATCATTTATCGTATTTAAACGTATTTAAAGCTTAAAGTGTCCCATTATGACTCTCAAGGAAATTATGCCCTTTCAATATATTTAAAGGCTTTTGAATGAAAGACCGATTTCAGGATGACTATTAATGATAATAAACAACTATATCCTTTATTGAATTACAAGTTAAAGTCATAAATGGAGTAGTTACATAGTCATCATAAGGTATGGCTCTAACATTAGCATGGGGGGTAACACCATGTTCTTGGGGGTCAACGTACGCGATCCTTCTATTCTTTGTGATGTGCCAGCATTTTCTATCATTATTTAATGTTTTCACCAAAATGCTATGACGATTTGGAGGAAAGTAATCCAATAGTTCAAAATAGTTCAAGTCAGCCATCGGCAAAACAAAGCATCTTCTGTAGAGTTGACAATTATCTAACTTGAGGGCATTTAATCTGTGAAAATGATCGGATATAAAAACATCCATGGTTTCTGGAAGATATAGCCTGCTAAAAGAAAGTGATTTTATAAAAGAGGTATGGCTGATGGCGTGGTCAATTTCCAATTTGCCGTTTTCAATGGAGAGTAATTCTACCGTATCAGAGCATGCTTGTAATAGAACATCAAATTGGATGATGGTGTCATAGACACAGTTCACCTTTAATTCTTTTAATTGTACCATCCCTTTTAACCAACCAAAACCGGTATAGCCTATTCCATGATTTGTTAATACAAGTGTCCGAATATGTTTGATTTGTATTGATTGTTTAAACCCTTCAAGTGTCTCTCTTAAAGTCGACTCTTCCAAATAAAGTCCGTCTAAATGACACCCAGCCCCATCCAATATTTGATATATGTTTGCTGGCAATCCATTCGAATCAATACTGACATATTTTAACCTGGAGCCCAACGCCATAAATAAAGGGATCCAACCATTTCTGCATAGCATTCTCATTTCCTCTTCTCTGAAATCAAAACAGGCCGAACTGTACGAGAGTTCCTTTAGATTTGTGTATTTTTCACTGGCATATTGAAGAAGAGCGATCTGCGTTTGGATAAAAAATACATCCAGTGATTCCACTTTTAATACCCTTAATGAAGCCGCTGGCAGAACCATAGTCGATGATCTACTCCCTCGGAGCTGAGGTGCTTGGAGCCAGAGCGATTGAAGATAAGGTAGACTTGTATGGAGTGAATCAAGGTCGTCAATGGTAACACGAAGGTTTGCTATTTTTAATTTTTCCAAATATGGTGCACTTGCTAATAGAGGAATGAATTCTCTATCTGAAAGCGTAATATCAACTGAAAGTCCTTTTAAGCGATGACACAGTCCAGACGTGAGGAGTTGAGTAGCGAGATGTGAACTTGTATATTCGGTAAAGCAATCGATATGGCTATTCCAAGAGCCTGTGTTAACCATTTCAAGTTTGTGTTTGTTTTTATAATGATAAAGATAAAACGTTCGTATTTTGGGAAACAAAACAGGTATCAAGGACATGTCGAAACTTTCATCAATCGATAAATTGAGAATCAAGCATTCTATTTTGACGCCCTTTTCCGGTTCTTTTTTAACTCGCTCGACAAGGTTGTTTAATCCATTCATACTAAATATCCGCACCGTGCGAAAAAGATTCGAGGTAGTCAACGTTTGTGCCCAGTTCCAGCATACACGAACACATTCCAGATTCTGTTCCTGTCCTAAAAGAGAAAATATCTGGTAAAGAATTTCACTTGGTAGTTTGTTCATGAAAGAGAAGTGAAATGTATATATATTTTTTCATGAGAAAATAAATAAATTAAAAGAATGACTTGTTCTTAAGCGTAACACCAAGAAACGACAAGAATTATCATGCAACTAAACATACTCCAACTTTATTGAGTGATCAATCCAGAATTTAATTGGCTGGTCTTTTAGGATATGTTTTAAGTTGGAACCAAAACGAAGCATTGCTATCAACCTGAGTCATATATAAATAATAGTATGGGTAAAGATCAATAATAAACCGCCGTTTTATTTCTTTTTCTACTTATATGTTAATACTGATGAATCTTGAATCAAGAATAGATTAATATGTAATGATATCAAAAAAGTAATAGACAAAGCTCACTATTTATGTCTAATTATATTGTCGATATGGGTTTTTGATTGATACTATGGTTAGTATGTTTTTTTTCATTTTTTTTTTCATTTACCTGTTTTAATAATAAATTCCTTTTTGATATCGATAGAACATTTAATCAAAACATGGTTGCCTATGTACTTCGTCTCACTAAAAAAAACCTTATTGACAAACCCTAATCTCAAGCACTTCAATGCATATTACCGGAGACATGCTAAGCTACAGACATCAGATTAAAAATATCTTTTGTTTACTTTTAGTTCAAACTAACACTC
>VCJE01002940.1:18079-31696 GCA_024140265.1 Backusella liffmaniae | reverse complement strand
AAAAAAAAAAAAAAAAAAAAAAAAAAAAAAAACAGTTCTAACCTTGGGATTAGCATTAGGAAGCTGAGCTCAAGAATAGGATTACATTTTCAAAATTTATCTTTCGAATATATTCTTTAGTTAGAAACAATGTCAGTTATCTGATGCTACTTAAACTTTTATTATAGAAAACATAAGAGAGATTCAAAGATCGCTTTTACTATTTTCTTTCTTTTTATGTTTCAGTAAATAAAAATGGTGTGCGCTAAAACATTATTTTAGTGGCGAATTGGATTAAACTGTAATCATGAAGTTCTATTTAGTTTAACTTTTTTTTTTTGAAGAGTATATTAGCGACATACACATAAATATCAAACTCATTACTTTTAAAAACCTCGCCTATGTCCATTTATTTGGGATTAGGACAGTAACATGGTACTGCACTTTGGCTACAACTGGAAAGAGGGGGAAAATGGTCTAGGTATATTCAAATACAGGCCTAGCACACATGAATTGAGATATAGCACTAATAATACTAATAAAATTCAATCGATACGAAACATTCTTCTTTTCTCAATAGAGTTGGGGGTAAAATAAATAAATACAAAATAAATAAGTGATGATCGTCTAGCCGTAGTTTCTGTATTTTTCTGATTTCTATAAGCAGTAAAATCTAAAGGGGAGGTAAAATGGCTAGCGGCTTTCTGGATGACTTCTTTATTTATAAACTGTACCTGTTATATTTTCATCTCTTTTCTTGCTGTACTTAGTTAAGATAGCTTAATAAAAAGTTTACAGGCTGCTGAAGTTAAATTGCCTTCCCTATGAAGGTTTTATTATTCGTATCACATTCATTTAAATGCCATGTTTATATGAATACAAGCTCTGTGGAGAAAAACAATTTTCATGCCAACATGATGAAATAAAAGGAATCTTTGTAAATGATAAAAATAGAGTATGCATATTCTAATTAGATGCCGTCTTTAAAAAAAAAAAAGGAATAACAGAAAAATATTACTTGGTTTCAGAATGAGTAACCCTAATTAGGATCTTGCAGGTGATTTAGTTTGAGTTGGTGTGGTTGGATCCAGATTCAAATAAAAGCAGTTAGGTATCCTGCTAGTATGTACAATAAATAATAAAAAGAATCCAAAGAAGAAGAGATCGACAATAAATCTTTTAAAAAATGAATCAACCGAAAGTATTTTAGCTTTCTTAAGATGATAATTATTCTTTAGAATAGAAATTATTTTCAACCATGAAAAACCAAGAAGGTTAAAACGTACATCACAGGTCACCACAGGTTGAGCGATTTTTTCTTGATAAAGGGAATAAATTTATCCAAGTAAAACAGAAACACCCTACAGCATTGGTCCGCTATGTTTATTTTTTAAAATCCACGAGCAATCGTACCCGCTTATCTTACCCAATCTGGTTAGTCACTTTTAACCGCTTTCTTCATATAAAAGAGCAGAAAAACCCTGAATTGTAATTTTCTTTGTATTTCAAACCAATATCTTTTTTTGTTTTATTATCATTTAATAATATACTCGCCCTTTTTTATTCTATTGTAATTGTTGATTTTTATATAGCAACTTTTATTTATCCCTTGCACGCCCCAATTAGTAGTATTATTTATATATCATACATTCATAGCAACATAGTAATACAATAATAACAAGGACAAGGACAAGTTGAAAGTCATCAGTAGCATCAAACACGATAAAACAATGTCTTCTATTACTGTTATTGAAAATCACGAAAGCACAGGCTATTTTGACGATACCAATTATCTTTCTTCCGGATCATATTTCGCCAACGATGAAATTATTCCCAGATCCGTCTCACCCGATTATATGGAAACCGTTCCGACAGACTCAGCTATAAAAAAATGTCCTTCATTGTTAATTCAAAGCGATAGAGGATCTAGCGATACATTTTCCTCTATATCATCATCATCTGTCGCCACACCCTCAATACCAAGCACGCCCGAGATTAAGTTGGTTAAACCTCTTCCAGTTAAGAAGCACAGCAAACATCTCACGTCCTTCTTCAGTGGAAATTTGATCAATTTAAAAATGACATCTACTTCTGGACGATTAGATGAAACAAATGGTGGAACAAGCCCTACCACTGACGGAAGGCGTCTCAGCCTAACTTCTCACCATAGTTCCAGCTCTGCTAATAGTTCAGCCAGTCGATTTAGTAAATCACTCTCGCGTATGTTTGGTTCATCTCCTTTCAGTAGTAAAAAGGGCTCACCTGATAGTAGTCATTCTCCCAGTTCTATTTACCAACATGTGCCTATCTTGACTGAAAAATACGGTGATTACATCAAGCCTGAGCGCCGATCCACCAAGCAAATGGGATCTACTGGCAAGAAAAACATAGCTAGTGGTGCGACGGCTGTGATTCGCTTGGTACGACAAAGAAAAGGCGGAAGGATTTTGGCTGTCAAAGAGTTTAAAAAGAGAGATAAATCTGAAGCCGAACGTGACTATCAAAAACGGATGCTAAATGAATATTGTATCAGCAAGTCTGCTTCGAGTAATATCCATATTGTAGATACACTGGATTTAGTAAAAGACGAAAAAAACCGCTGGTGTGTCGTCATGGAATATGTAAGTTTAGATTATATTTTTTTGCATGTCAATTTTACGCTAAAACTTTTTGTCGATAGTGCTCTGGTGGTGATGTATTCAATTTACTGAATGAAAGGCCTAATATGACACCTGACGATGCAGCTTGTGTATTTAAGCAGCTTTTATTGGGTTTACAACATCTGCACAATCTTGGGATCGCTCACCGTGATATTAAACCTGAAAACTTGGTTCTATCCTCTGGAGGTACAGTCAAGATTGCAGATTTTGGTGTCGCTGAAGTTGTACAAACATGTTTCGAGAAGGAATCTCATCCTTGTAAGAAATGGTGTGGTTCCGAACCCTTTTGGTCACCAGAAATGTGGAAAATTAAGAACGAGCATACTCCATATGACGGCAGAGCACTTGATATCTGGAGTGCAGCTGTCACTTATTTTTGTATCAGATCTCGACAGCTTCCTTTTACAGCTTCTTTCTTTACAGGTCGCCCTGGCGGAAAGGCCCCATCTGGTGCATCTCCCGGTTCTCCTGCTGCCATTGCCGCTCAAGCTATTGATGGTGGCGATTTTGACTATAAACATTATGTTGAGCAACGCCATAATCTAGACCCAAGCGATTGTACCCTATTTAAAAACTTTAGTCCACGCGAACGCGAATGTTTAGCTGGTATGATGGATCCCAATCCCGAAACTAGGTGGAATATTGACCAAGCTCTAGCTTGTTCTTGGATGAGCTCCTTTGAAACTTGTAATGAGGGTAAACTTCCTAACGGTTATCACCATAGTCATGTTGCAACAAAATATTAAGAATATGGAATATTTTTTGTTTCACCTTGTATTATAATTTATCTTTTTTTTTCGTTATTCTTTACTATATTTCTGTACAATTCGACATTTTATATTCCCCTACTCTTTTAGAATTACCCTTCTTTGTATATTTCATTGTATATTTTTATAGATCTTAATAAATATAGACTACATAAAGCACATTTGTTAGATTCATATTTAAGATAGCATTCTTTCTTTAACTTTTGTGGATCACTATTCTCAAAATTGACTCGTTTTGAAGCAGTCGAACCAATGTGTTTATTTTTTAGTTGATTAAATTCAATTTTACACTGGAGAAAACCTCTTCGATTATTTTAATAAAAAATGACGCTTCAATGTATTAACAGTTCAATTTAGAAAATGAAGATCAAAGAATGGAACCAATTTAAACAGTAGTAAAAAAAAAAACGACCAACACAAATCAGAAGACATTACATGTAAAAAGTATTTATTTATTAAAAAAAAAGTATTTCCTTGTTAGCCATACAAAGCAAGACTTTACCTAAGAGAAATAAATTAGTTCCACGTTGTTGAAGTATATTGTTAACAAGGAAGAGGATCAATAAAGAATAGAGTTTCAGTAATTTGGGTATAGATATATTAGACTTCACAGAAAATCAGACTGACGTGCAAATGTCTTTTGAATATCATCATTTGCTCTATTCTTTTACTCCTCCCTTCCCATTTTAAATGAATATCGAGAAGCTTACCTTAGCAAATATATCAAAAAATAAAGCAAAGAAGAATTAAAATGAGAGAATCGTTTCGGTTTTATATACCCTTGAACAAAAAAAATTTATGTGATTGCATTTTTCTTTAGTCACTTATTTTTTAAACAGCGAAAGAAAATAGCTATCGCCACAATCCTTTTAAGAATAAAAAATGGATAAAGTCAAGTATCTTATAAACGACTTGATACAGATATAAATATAACCTATCTTAATAAGACTAAATTAAGGCAAGCAAATAAAAATGAAGATGGAATTTGGTTATTTTTTCAGGAACACAAAATTCACCTATTTTTGAATCTGTAACTGAAGGTACAATCTCATTAAAAAAACGCAAAAAAAACAAATAAGGTCATTTTACTTGAATTAAAAATAAGCAATTTCCACTGGCCAATCAGATCATCTGAAGCCATGTATTTCTATTTTTGTGGTGCTGTTTTCATGTCCTGTTTTGATTACCATTTTCATCTGTAAAATAAATCCTGATTTCTTCTAAAAAGATTTGCTTTTTCAATCTTTGCTCTCTTGAAATGGTTCTATTTTGGAGTATTGTGGTTTTTTTTTGAGAAAGTTATGTTTTGATGTTACCAAGTGATTTTAACTTGTTCAACAGTACTCAGCCCTATTCTTATTTTGAGAAATTTCTTTATTTGTCAGTAGGTAATTATAGATTCTTTCCCCGACATTAAGCTATATATTTCTTTTTTTTTTTGTTTTCGTATTTTCACTCTTTCGTTTCATTTTTTCTTCTCACTATACATTTCATAAATCACAATATTACTATTAATATATAATACAAGTTTAGACAATGAGCGTTAATAGACTTGCTGAACTTCATGGTAATAACAACTCCTCTGGAGGCTATGAAATGAGACCACTTTTACAATCACAAGGCAACGGCGGAGGCGAGGATATCTCAACAGTAGAAGGCTTCCTTGCACAAATCGGACACATAAAGGATAGCATCAATGTGATCAACCAGAATGTTAGTCGCATCCAAACCTACCAATCTAGTATGTTCCAAATCGCAGATGCCAATGAACTCCAACGTTCAAAGTTAGCAGTGGAAGATCTCACCAATGAAACTCAAAGCATCATGACTCATATCAAGCAAAAGTTAAAGGAAATCGAACCTAATCGCGCCCAGAGTGATTTGGCAATGAGAAAGAATACGTTTAGCGCGGTTACAAAGTCATTCATGAGCTCTATCGAAAGACATCGTCAAGTAGCATATGAGTTCCAAAAAGCAGAGGGACAGCAGTTAGAGAGACAAATCAAGATCGCCAAGCCTAACGCTTCACCAGAAGAGATCAATGATATTATCACAAATGCAGAGCAAGGAAGCTCTAGTGTTTTTGCCAATCAGTTATTACAATCAGTTAACAGTGAATATAGACGTCAGGGCGCACAAAACACTTTAGACGCGGTCCAGGAACGCCATGAGGATATTCGCCGATTAGCAAAGAGTGTCCAGGAACTATCTACTTTATTTGAAGAGATGCAAACTCTACTTGAACACCAGTCCCAGGTACTCGATACAATTGAATCCAGTGCAGAGCAAGTAACAGGCGATTTGGAAGTGGGTGTAAAACATGTTGAGAAGGCAGCTGTCACTGCAAGAGCTACTCGCCGTAAGAAGTGGATCTGCTTTGGTATCTTTGCAGTCATTATCATCATTATCATTATTGTTTTATTAGTCAAGTTCATTCCTCGTAACAGTGGTAACGATAACCAGCAGAACAATCAAAATCAAAACTAATAATAACGACAATAATTCCGCCAATAACAATAATTTAAAACCAAAACTTACTCTGTTTCTCTCTCCTTGAAACTGTGGTGCACATACATAAAAAAAAATCTCCCCTTTTCTCCTCCTTTTTCCACTTGCTATTATTATCTTTTCTCAAAACAAAAACAAAAAACTTGTAACTTTTTGATACCTTTGTAGTGCTCTTTCTTTTTTCATTTATAAATTATATATTACTATTTTTTTTTTGCGTGTGAGAATGTGTTACTGAAAATAAGCCTCGTCAATAAGTTGAGTTTGATAATAATAAAAGACGTGGCTCGTTCGTGTGACTAAAGTTGTTGGAAAAGCACTTGTCAAAACAGAGCTGAGGAAGGAACACAATAAACGATATTTCCTATTTTCTTTTCCAGAGGGAAAAAATAAAAGAGTGGATGTAATAGATAGAATTGAGGAGTAAGCATTAGAAAGTAAACACTAGGATTTATAAAGTTATTCGTTATCGGATAAAAACATCCTAAAAAGAGTATATTTTTCAACGTAACATATAGCTTTAATGTCTGTGTTTTCTTTTGGCTTACTAGGAGGAAGAAGAAGAAAACGAATAACAGACATAGCTTAAAAAATAAAGGAAATATAAGAAAAAAAAGTGAGGCGTGTTAAGGTGAAGGGTATAAAGAAAATAGAAGCTTGAAATTAAATATGCTTGGTGGCAATTCTATAGGAAAGGCTTTTTTTTTGATAGACATGTGTGTTTACAAATCATTATAGCTTATGCAAGAGAGGTATATATAAAATATAAAAAAGTGCTTAGATATTTCCAATGGGATACATATTTTCAAGAGCTTGTTTCTGTAAGACACTTTGTTGGAACCTATGATAAAGAAAGTATTTTAGTGACTTTGTGTGGGAATACAAAAAAAAAAAATCTTGGTGCCAAAACCCACTTGCGGAGTTGCTCGTTTTCCTGAATAAGTCGTTCAAGCTCCGCCAAGACGGTGACTTGAGTTGATTTCAAATGTTGAATATGTTGAACAGCTGAAAAGTGGTATATAAAGTTAATCCATGTTGCAATTGTTATATATTATTTAAATAAGGCACTTACTTCTATGCAATAATGTGACTTTGCTCATCTTTTTATTTAGACATGCGGGTAGTTCGTCACGTAAATCTTCAAATCCGTCCTTGATTTGAGCACGACGTTTTTGCTCCGATTGAATATGAATTTGGCGTCTAAGCTCTGTCATGGAAGTGTTGTCTCCCTCATTACTTTTTTTTTAATATAAATAGATGAAATTAGCTTAACCTGATAATTTGCTTCCACCATACTTTATCTAAAAGTATGATATTCACATCCACACATTCAGAAAAGTGAGATAATCTCAACTTCCAGACTGCGTTAGAGGGAGATCAATTTGCTTTTATGTCAAAAAAAAAATTACCCAGTCTTAGCTTGTTTACGAGCAGGACACTTCTCTGAAATATCATGGTCGTCTGAAGATAAAGTAGACTGACCCTTTTCACTCTCTTGAGCATCTTGAGTTTGTCTACGCTTTTTAGTGTTGACACTATTCTTGGAGCTACTCTGTTCAAACGATTCCTTGGAATACTGAAGAAATTCAGGATAAAAGGACTCTGGCAACGCCGAGGCTTTTGCGATAGCTTCACTCATATAAGCAGAGCTTGAAGAAGAGGTTGAATTAACAGTGGTGCTTGAAGATGATTGGACTAAAGGAGGCGGCACTTGATAGAGAGGAGTTAGCGGCGAACCAGACATTAATGAATCAGGACTTCCCAAAGTCTGCGACTGCAATGAATAGGGGCTGGTAATAAATGACTCACCACCAAAAGTTACGCCACTAATTGGCGACAAAGGCGAATCAGAAGGAGAAGCAGCAACTACAGGTGCAAAGTAGGATGGAACTAATAGTGATGATAATATAATCAAATTAATTTGTTATTTCGCTCGCCAGTACAACGCATATATACCTGTATATATCATATTGGAGTGTTTAGCCTCAATACTATTGCTCCCCACGTATTGAGGGACATCATGTTCATTAAGATACTCGGAGGACCAGTGAAAGGCGTTCATTTTATGATATAAAAAGCGTTCTAATATTAAGGACTGGTGTGGGAAAAGATAGTAAGTGGTGTTAATAGGGAAAGGGTATTGCTAAAAATAAAAGTTGTTGAGCGAGCTAAATTTCTATTAGGAAAAACAGTCAAGTTTAAGAAATAAATAAATAAAAAGGTAAAGATAGAATAAAGAAGATGCAAAAGAAAAGACAAGATCTGTTGTATATAAAGGGAACCAGGTTTTTTTTTTTAAAGTGCTACTGTTCTAGTTGCCTCGCGTCAAAAAGTGACCTATCATAATAACCAATGGATATGAAGCACTAATGCTAGCTAGTTGAATCCTTTTTTTCTCATGCACTGATAGCACACTGTACAACTTGGAATAAACCTCTTGTGTAAGATGAACTCGCTTTTCCGTATTGAGTTCATTTAGTTCCCAAAGTCCGACCGGGATCTCTTTCATTAAAAGCACCTTTTGTTTGCAAATGTAAAAGGTACAGCATTAACTGGGATACTCATACCCGAAATGTCAAGTTATATAATCACAAAATTTGCTCAATATATACATTATTTTTGTTATGACCATCCTTGGAAAATAGCAAGTTGATTTTGCCTCTCCCTAGTCCATTTCATTTGGCAAAAGTCTGCATTATTCATCCCGCCAAAAAAATAAGCCTTCAAAACGTACACTTGAGTTACCGATCGGGTTTTATTTATTTAGTTATTTATTTTCGGTCCGGAATTAAAGCTAGTTTAGTAAGGTTGATCAATTCAATTGTGAATATGTGCATACCTACTTGAATTTATTCAGAAAAAGCGAACGGATCAGGTGTAATAAAGTAGAATTTATATTATTTTTGAAGTTTTCAATGTTACTTTAACTGGTGTCATGATCCAAAGCCAGAATATCGAATTAAATAAAAGCCTTGATAGATCTACCAAACTCACTACCGTCAATGAAAACTAAGCTGCTCCTGGACATATTTTCCTTATCCAAAAGCAGTAATAGTGGAGTTCTTGTAGTCTAATGCTTCACCCAGAGCTTTCACTTGATCATTTACCTCTTTCACATACAATCTTCAATGAATGTCCCAATTTTTTAAGAAAAATAAACTCATTTTAGTGATATATCATATTATGTTCATCCGTTATATATGTAGAACAAATATTTTGTTCTATTCTACTCCTCACTATTACTTTATACAACCTTTATCCAAGAGTATATTCCGTATCTGTTGTTCCATGAGTATATTCATATGTCTCTTTGCATCTTGCTACTTGGCGAATTCTGTTAAATCGGACATTACAAGGTGCTCTGCTAATGGGCGGGTGCGTGACTCAGGAAACTCCTCAAATCGAGTCAAACTCAGCACATGCACGTTGGGAAAAAGATGAAAGAGCTTTTTCAAGTCCAAACGACTGTTCACTTTTGTTCCAATGCACAGCTCTTGTACTTAGTTAGTATGTCGAGGCGATTACTCCATCGTTTTTATAAATCTGTCAACTGGGTCGGTGTCTTCTATTTTGATACTGTAGAGCAAAGCCCCATTGTCCAATATGTTGAATCAGTTGTGACAAACAAGTGAACAAATAAGGCTTTCTTGTAAGTCAAGTTGAATAAATAGGTTGTGTAGTATTTCTGAAGGAAGCTTTTCCGTGACGATTTAAGTGATAAAAAGTATTTTTATAAAAATATAACTGGCTGAGGATAACCTTGCTTGGTCCAATGATTGGTTAATTTGCAGTATATTGTTCCTGTCGATTATAACTTTGATGAAATAGTGGTCGTTTATTGTATATTATGACTTTGTTTCCCATGCTTCCACTCAATCCGATCACAACTTTAAAAAAAGTGGCTCATGACCTATTTTAAGAACCACTATTTTTTCATTTCGATTTTCATGCAAAAAAAACAATAGTAAAAAATATAGATATAGTTTCTCCGCCAAAACCGGCCTTTTTTTTCGTGATGCGATAGTCACTTCCTGAAGAAAAAAAAGAAAAAGAGAATACCTGTATTATATTCTTCATTCTATTCTCATTTTATTTTAATTGATCACAAACTAAGTGAAAATGTATTTTGAACAGTTACTATTGAATACAAGAGAATTCACACCTAAACATATGCCCCCTTAGCCAAGGTCCATCAACATCTCTTGAATAATCCAATAAAGGAAAGTAAATTCAAACGACTTGAACAACAGAGAGAACCCAGTACACCCAGAGGTTTCCCTTGATGAATCTTACTGCCATGTGGACCACCAAGCGGACAAAATATGGAATAAAAAAGGTGGTAAGAGAAACGCTAAGGGAAGACAGAATATGCTTGTTTTGTTTGCAGCCTTTATGGTACACACTGTTGGTCGTCAGTTGGTCGTCATTTGGAAGCAAATGTGGTTGGACGCAAAAGCTTGTTTTTTATGTTCTAAATAAAGCAACTGTTTGGATCATCTCTCCAAAAAGAAATCCATAAAACTCAGGCCCAAAACAAAATCCAAAAATATTATCATCATCTTTGATTTAACACAAAAGCAAAGTGCTTATATGATATTTTTATAGTTATATTTTATAAGTTGTAGTATATATGGTTCTATCTTTCTTATAAAATTATATAAGAAAAGAGTCTACAAAAAATGCACCTTCCTTTACCCTAGAATAGTTGGTATTGTTTTAGCGATCATTATTCGATCAGTCTCTAATACCTGCTACTATTTTTAGGCTTACAAACAAGTGTAGGTTAATAATATAATATAACTTTGTTTTCAGAAATATCATAGCATCTTCTCTAATTTAAAAATGATTAACTTGGTAATTTCCAATACCACTTGCTCTCGCTGACTTTGCTCTTCCTGCTGGTATAACTCTCTCTGGTTAATATTTTTGCATGTACTAAATTTTATAGGCAGCTACAGGTAATCTATGAGGCTGACTTGTTTGTATGCGCCTTCTATTCATGTTCTCTGGTTTATATTTTAATACCTATACATTCTGATAATAGGCAGTTTCGTTTGACAGGAAAACATTCATCACCATAAAAAAATCATTAAATAAGTATGGTCAATGCAACGTTTGGTACGGATATATATATTATAAATATTGAGCTTTATAATTATAGCTACCGCAATGAAAACTAAAATGAATATGAGGTGGAACACCCACTTTTCTCTTTTCGTACGTCACCCTTTTAGATTATATAATAATAGTTTTGTTTTCAAGCTAAAAGGAAATATATGATGATCACAAGATTAACGTTTAAACCTTAATAATAGAATCTAAAAAAAAAAATTCATTTATAAACATATGTGAAGGTTTTGGTATCATAGGATGTGGGCTGATGTATATCTCCCTGTTTTTGGTAATTCGTCCATATTTGATATGTTTTACAACACACTTAAAGTCTAAAAAAGACAAGGAAATTATTATGGAATTTGTTTTTATTTACAGGATGAATATAGAATGAGTAGAAAATGTTTGGAAAAAAAAATAAGAAAAAAGTAGATGTATAAGTTTTAAACAATGTTGGGTTTAGTGCCCTAATAAATACATAGAATATTAACAATATCAATTGATTTCATATAAACAAAAGAAAAAAAAGTAAAAGAGAAAGCCTAATGAGCACCAATACAGCCATTTTCCATGCGTAAATGTCTGTTCAGTGCATCCATTCGTGCAAAAGATTTGTGGCAGTGGTGGCAGGCATATGGTCGAATTCCCCAATGCAACTTTTCGTGTCTGTTACGATCATGCTGTCTTGCAAATCTACGGCCACAATGAGAACAAGCATATGGGCGTTCAGAGGTGTGTGTACGCATATGAGATGTAAGATTATATGGTCTGGTAAAGGATCTACCACAGTCAGTATGCTGGCAGACATATAGAGCGCCATCGATGGGGGCTTTAGTTGATTTATCACAAGACATGGCATCACCTTTCTTTGAATTTGTGGTGCTGGGGGTTTTTTTGGTACCTTTACCGCGTCCTTTACGACCAACCACTTTTTTTGTCACCTTGCTCTCACCCTTTATCTTCTTACTTGATGATTTGCCTTCTGTTTTAGGCGAGGAAGGGATGGACAAGATAACAGAGCCATCAGATGAGGAAACCTCAGAGTATATTTCTGGAGATGATCCACGAGAAAATGTCCAATGCGACCAGGTTGTTTCTTTGCAGCCCTGTTGTTTCTGTTGAGGCTTCTTATCGAAGATTTGCTTGGTATCCTTTTCAGGAGCATTTAAAGTCGCTTCGTGTTGAGCAATGAATTGATCTACCAAGTCTATTTCAGGAATGTCATCACACTGGGTATATTCAGAATGAAGGAAATTTGAAAAGTTTGATTCGTTTATAGACAATCCGTAGTTTTCATAATGGCCAAGAGGGGGAACCATTGTCATAGTACTCAACATGTCTGTATCAAGAAGATAAGAGGGATTATCATCAGGTGTGCATTCAACTGCGTCGGTAGAGACAAGAGACTCTGCCGGGCTAGGATAAAAGGGAGGGACCATTTTTGGATCGTTTGAGAAATCTAATGCTGGTGAGTTGAAGTTATGAAGTGATGTAAAGTATCCTGGATAATTTTCTGAGTGAGGTGGAGAAGGATAAACCGCAAAAGTAGCAGCATTTTCATTGTTGAAATAAGTAGTCATTTTCAAATATGGGATTTTTCTTTGATTATATTTAGTTTGGTATGTATGTACAAATGAAAAGAAGAGGTGTAACTCTATATGCAGTTATTTATATTAAAGAAGAGAAAAAGAGACTTGAGTCATTGCTAAAAACATTAATTTTCTTGGGTTTTATATCATTTTCAAATATTATTTTTAGGACGGATTCGTGTAACATCTCGCGCTAGTTTCCGAGCAGGTCACACGAGCCAAGATTTATCTTAGTATTCATGTGATGGATGTACGCAGTTACTTTTTTTACGCAAATAATGGATATTTTCGGTACAATGGGTTTCTATTCGCCGTCTAAAAATAAATAAATGCTAGAGACATTATTCTTGGTTCAGTTCGACGTCAATTTTTTTTTGGGACTTACAAATAAGTAAGATAAAAATTGCTCGAGTGTTTCATGAAAACGCTATTTTCCTTTCTTTTTCTCACTCTTACTGTGATGTTACGCAAGATCAGTCCTCCGATCTATAACTATTTTGTTGTCTCTTCCTCATCTGTGTGCATAAAAGTTTATAGCTGTCATTGCCTTTAAACTAGATCTATTTTTAATAATTTTGTAAATACTGTTTTGTCAATTTCTTTACTTTGCTCATACCTACATTTTGATCTTCCTTCTACTATACCAAGCGACAATGAAAACATTGTGACAACTAAATAGGCAATAGCTTATTATTGTTACAAAGAAACTGCGGAATGAACTCGTGGAACCGCTTTCTATTGGCTAGCGCTTTTTTTCTGAAAATAGGTTAAAGTTATCTGCAAAAAAAAATGAACTCGCGTGGTTATAGGAATCTGTAGAATATCATCGTAAATATCAATACCTAAAGCGATCAGTAAAGGATACTCTATAGAACTTAAGTAATTTTAGCTGTATGTACCCAGAATCCTGTTTCCTTTATTGAGTTTCTTTTTGAATATATAATGTTAATACAGATATTTCAGTTTTGTTGAATATTCTATTGTCAACAAATCGACAACACA
>VCJE01002934.1:22117-34546 GCA_024140265.1 Backusella liffmaniae | reverse complement strand
TTTTTTTTTTTTTTTGAACTAGAATTCACTCAGATTTGTAATAGCATCCTGTTTATTGGCACACAGTTATCGTAGTTTAGATACATTACTTGCATGTACTGTCAGTACAGGCACAAACTCAGGTAAATGAGATACATTTATCTTGTTGATATATTCTAAAACAGAAACAATATCTTCAGCCTATTGGGAAAAATTGGACGCCATCACCAAGCTCCCGGACCTCAAGCCCCAAGATAATAATGACGAAATGATTCTCAACACCGAATGGGGAAGTTTTGGTGACACAAAAGATACCATCCCACATACCTTTTATGATGTTCGCGTAAACCGCCAATCTGTCAATCCAGGTATCCACGTCTATGAAAAGATGGTGGCAGGTCTCTATCTGGGCGAGATTGTACGTCTGATTATGGTGGATTTTATCGATAGACGCCTTTTGTTTGAGGACTACTCTGAGGAACTCAACACACCCTACCGTTTCGAATCGACCTACATGAGTGCCATTGAACAGGACGAAAGCACGGATTTGGAGACCACCCAACACCTTTTGAGCGTCATGAATATCCAGAGCTCCATCACAGACCGTAGGATGGTCAAGCGGATATGCAAGCTGGTCGGGAAACGTGCGGCGCGTCTGATTGCTGCGGGCATGTCGGCCATCATTGAAAAGCGAGGTGCGTTGGTCACGGGTCTGAGTATCAGCGTGGAGGGTACCATCTATGAGCATTATTCGAATTTTCCTACCAGGGTCAATGCGGCATTGAGAGAGATTTATGGAGAGAGGGTAGACAGAATCAATATTGGTGTCACGCATGATGGAAATGGTGTGGGTGCCGCATTGGCGGCTATGATTGCTTGTTATGAGTAAAGTGGCTCTGGCTTTATTCTCTCGTTTTTTTTTTTTATTGTTAAATAAAGAGGACATTCTGTATCGTAATAAATCATCTTGTGATGTGTCGTACTACTTTCATCAAGGATAATTGTTAATTGCTAAAAAGGATGAATCTCAAATCCTCATTCTATGATCACTTTTAGATTGCTTTGTGGGGTTATATAACGAGGCTATTGGGGGGTTTTTTAGTGCTTTTGCAAAAGGCAAAACTTTTTTTTTTTTTTTTGGAAAATGAAAACATCTTTTTTGTTCAAGTTACAAAATGGGGTAGAGTATTCTTAATTCTGTTTATTTGGAATCGCAATTTTTTACAGAAAATACTTTTCATAATAGCGATCGTGAAAAAAAACTCCTCGGATATGGCCATTTATAAATTTGACTTGTTTAGCAGAAAGAAAAATTAATTACCGACGTATATAAAAAGAAGAGTATTCTACCTTGAAGGCAACTTGGAATATGCCGTCTTATGTTCATGACTCGTAAACAATCTTTCATCATTTACCAGCCAATTCCTCTTATAAATCAATTCATCATTTAACACTGATGACTGTGACACATGAGTTGAATGCACTGTTTTATCATGTCCTTTTTCCATATCTGCGATTTTTTAGCTATTTCTATGAATATAATTTAAGGGTGCAAAAAAAATCAAAATATCCTATTGTCAATAACTCGTCATCATACTGAATTTGTCATGCTCAACAGAAACAGATCTTTCAAATTCAACTTTCACATCCGATGGCATCAATTACTGATCTGTTATTCCATATGTATCCATTACTTGATGGTTACATGGAACCAACCGATATTCATTTCAAGTGTAAATACTCCAATGCAATACCCAAGCGATGGTAAAAAAAAAAAAAATAGACCTAGTAATATTTCCCAACGATAAGTGCATTGTTCCTGTTTTCTTGATCCGACAATGTAAAACATTTTACAATTTTGTCACTCATAAAAAAAAAAAAATTGTCCTTGTAAATTTTTTTCCAAGTTTGAATTCCTTTGTTTCTTATATTTTTCATCCTTTTTTTTTTTTCCTCGTGATGTCGTCCAGTTCAAAAAGGATCCTTACAAAAGATCAATTATTTGCAAGCCTAGAATGTAATTCACACCTATTAAACACTTTAGTGCTTGCTCATTTTAATATTTTTTATTATATAATCATAAAATAGCAGATGGCGTCAATATCTCGGCAGGCATACTGAGTAAAGCAAAATATGGAGATGGCGATGCACTTTTTATAATTGCAAACGTATACTACGGTCGAGGTGACTATACCAAGGCAATGGCCTGGTCACAGCTGTCAAATTACCCATGTGCACAGACAATGCTGGGTTACATGTATCACAGAGGCCAAGGCGTTCCAATCAATTACAACATGGCGGTCGAATACTATTTAAAGGCCGCAGGACAAAAGGATATGGATGCCTGGCTTCAAATTGGCTATTTATTCGAGTGCGGCGATGGTGTGCCCATAGATAAATACAAGGCTTTGGAATGGTACAGCAAGGATGACCTCAATAAAATCCACATACAAAAACTCACATCCGAAGGTTATCACATCACCGATAAAGATAAACGTAAGTTGGTTGGAATTAATGTATGGGACTGTAATTAAAAAAGTTGCTGTAGATAAAACCATCGAGCACTTGATAGAAGAAACGGAGGCCATTATTAAACAAGAAAATAAAATAAGGGATATTAAAGTAAAGCAAGAAGTGCAAGATGTCGATCCCGTAAAACAATTAAAACAGGAAGCACAAACTTTAAAGGAGGCAAATATGATTTTGGAACAACAACTCAAAGATAGAGATCACATCATTGGTTTACTAAAGCAAGAGAATAAATCACTCGAGGATCATCAGGCATCAAATAAAACGATAGAATTATTGGAGAGCTTGGTTCAATCGAAAACAAATGAAATCGAGTTTCTGAAAGAAAAGAGCACACATCTTGAAAACGAAAATCATGATTTAAAACAATTGTTACCGGATGCTCGACATCTCTCAAGGCATGGTTATCCATCAAGCAGCAAGAAAAGAAAAGTTGAATATTAATTACTATTTTAAAAAACGAATACATTATTTAATCATTAATCTCACTAATATCTAATAAAAATCTACACTATTTAATCAAGCAGAAAATCTGAGGGTGGCGAAAAAAAAAAAAAAAATTCCGTCATGGAAAACCTTTTTCAGCATGTTTTCACCAAATATAGAGAAAATAAATTCCCACACATCTTTTAAACAGCATAAATATCAAAACATAAGAAGGGCAGATAGTGTAAGAGAGGGGAAAAAGAAAGAGCATCGGCTGTGCAGCCTGGAGCCACAGAGTGTATCGTTCTTTTCAAATAATGAATGCATTTTACTATAAATTCAGAGTTTGAGAAAGTAAATACTTTCTTTAAGTGTTTTTTTTTATAGTTTCCCCTTGTTTAAATGTAGCCTTGGGTATACCATGCTTTTGTAAAGGTACGTTTTTTATATCAAGGCCCTCTGAACCATGGCTATATCGAATTTATTTATTGGTCACCGTTTGTTCCAACATAAAAACATTATTTTTACTATTTCAGTTATACTCAACACCATCCGTGAGTCAAATTCAAATTGTTAGTGACAGTTTGTCTGGTACCGTCTTTATTTATTATAAAGTGATAGCATACATTTATTATGAACTCTGCACATCATTGAACTAGTTTCTTACTTTTTCAATTTGGTCCCTTTTGAGAGTACTTTTAGTGAAAGTCAATATAGAATGAACAGTAAATAGGTGTATTTAATTGTGAAAGAATAAAATGAAAACATAATGAATTTATCAAGGCATTCTAAAACAGCCAGTATATATGACTATTTTAGTAACAATACACAAAGTCGATTTTCTTTCGTTGTATGAATATAGCACGTCGAAAAAAATATATAATATTTTTGACTCATTGATCCCACTTTCAAAAAGAGGCACAACCAATACAACATTTCATTATATGAGCATGTAAGAAAAAAACATAACCCATATGCAAAATAGCTTGTTGTTTTTAAGCTCTTCGTTTATATGAAGTGAGTAGTATTTGGATATCAGTTTTACAATAGCTTTGGATATGTTGACTTTTTATTGGAATAATCAAATTAAAACGAAAAATGACCACTGGCTAAAATGGATATGCAAATTTCTCGTCCATTTTTTTAAAAAATAAAAAGAAGAGTGCATAAACTTTTATGTATGTGCTAAAAGCCGTCGTCTTGCAACACACCATAGGGTAGAAGATATTTTATTATTATTAGCTCACTGATTGAAAGTCTTCCATTTGTTTTTCCACGCCTAAGAGTGTTCATCTTATTTTTTTACATTTTATTATCTTCTTCAAACACCATGCAGTCACTGCAGATCGACGATAAAAAAAAAGAAGGGTCATGAGACTTAACTTTAATACAACGATGCAAAGCCCTAGGGCATACTTGAAAAGATCACTTGGTCTATCTCTTTCAATATTTTAATAATAGTGTTATTCATTTTCAAAAAGTGATAAGCAAATGTCTAAAAATGAAAAAAAGAAATCGACACAAAGCAGTACACTAGTTATCCTTCAATCGAAATCAGTTATTTTTTAGCCAACCAGTAAGTTGTGGTTTATTTTAGAGGATCGTTCTCTTGTTTACTTCAATATGAATGCATGTGGTAAATCACTTAATGAAGTAATCTATAAACAATATTATAAATTAAAACGCTATGTTCATGGAGTAGGTTAGTAAAACATTGCGGCACAAATGAGCTTCTGATTAATAAATAAAGAATAAAAAAACACAATAAAATCTGCTTAGCGGAAAGTAAAAGAGGATAAGTGGACGGGTAGCATTCAAGTTTCATTATATAATGAAAGTAAAAACATTGATTAAGTACAAAAAAGAACTCCAATATGATGTTTTGTCAAAAAGTACCTATCTAAAAAAAAAGTATAGAAACATTTCGAGTGATAAAGATGCTGTGAGAGGGAACATTGATTATATCCTTGTAATTATAGGTAATAAAAATAAGAATAAAACGGATGGATAAAAATCAACAATTTCACGAGGGCACTGAGTTCTACAGTTCATTTTATCCATGCAAAACAAACAAAAGAACTATGAATCTTGAAAAGGATGAGCCTACCACGAGGTCATGTCTTTTTTGACCTAAAGTCATCCATCAATAAATGAAACTCTACTGTTTTCTTGGGCTTGCACGATGCATTTTACTGTATCACATAAAATGAACTGCGGAGTTTTTATCCTTATTAAATGTAAAGCAGAAAAGAATTTCGAATTAATAAACTCTTGGCATCTCCTTTATAAATTTGACCTGTTTTACCCAGTTTAGTTATTTCTGTTGAGCTAATATGTTATTCAGTTTAAAATGAGGGAAAAAATATTGATGCTGTTACTATTTCCGTCAAAATGGATTATTTCCGTTGTGGCCAAAAAATTACACTAGATCGTTAGTACCAGATGATGGCGTTAACAAAAAGTAATTTCATCTACACAAGCCATTAAAATTTCCTTATACTGGTGCGCCTTGTGTTTGTGTTTGATTATTTTTTATTTTATTTTTTGCCTTTTCCACAGTATCTGTGTTCTCATTTCTTCTTTTTTTTTCCATTACCAAAATGAGATTTTGTAACGTTTCCTATTCTTCTTTTGATAGACTAGTCATCATCAAACATGGTAATTTTAAAATTAGCATCAAGATCGGCTTATCTAATGATGAACCTGAATGAAAAATGCAGAATAGAAGGGTATACTAATTTTCATATTTGTCATTAACGGATCTTCTTGTTGATGGTCATGTCACCAGACTTCATTTTATCATTTACTTTCTAAATCATTCACGTAGATACCATATTTTTGGAAGAATAAATGTAATATTGAAAACAGTGCTAATTTTTTTTCGAGAAAAAAAAGACGTTTTGTATCATTTAATCAAGACCTAGTTATTAAACTAAGAACACCTTCTCAACCAATTCAAGTTTTAAAAGGTCCATGATGGAAAAAAAACAAAAAAGTGGCTCAAGTTCTCTGTCTACTATAGAAAAAGGACCTTTGACCGTGATATTTGCGAGTCCCATTTACTTGACCAATGGTTTTACACTCATAAAAAAATGGACCTCTTATCAATCAGAAGCGGGCAGGTATTCAGAGTGGCATTTGAACGATCACACTAGAAAACAACATTTAATTCTGGTCATGCAAAAGAGTCAAGTGATAAAATCCCACGCTATCTTTCAAGGATAATAAGAGGTCGCTTAAAATAACCATGAAATACACAGGCAATGCATCATTTATTCTTTTTAAAGCATATTTCAAGAAGGGGACACAGAAACCAGGGCATTGTTAAGCCATGTCATGGTGCTTGATTCACCAATCAAGTCAATGCAACCAAGCGCCTATTTTACTGTGTAAACCTAAAATTGCCAATTTAAAGTATAAGGTGTCGGTCATACTTTAAAAGGCCATTTCTTCTTAACCACGCTTGGTAGAGGTTTTGAGACTATGCACTGTGATGGTGTTGAGACGAGAGTACTCTGTAGGAATGTTTCATGTATTTTCTTATCAAGACACTTGTCCAACTTTGAAGTAAATCGTCTAGTTTGATTTATTTACAAACTGCTTTCAAACATAATATAAATATTTGTACACCTGGCTTTGCCCTGCACGCGCCACCAAAAATTCCCCTTTTTAAAAAAAAAGACGTAATCATAAGCGATCATATGCTCTGTCGACAAAAATAAATCATTGGTTCCGTTGTTGTCTTTTTTTTTTTATGCTTGATTTAATCACCGCCTCGTTGTCACAATATAAATAGACAACGAAATTTCAGGTACAATAACTTTTATTGATATTTTTAGTTTTTCAACACTTCAATACTTTTTTAAATGAGCAACTTCTGGTCAGATCCTTTCGGTCTTCAACTTATCAAGGTAATTACATTCATCTTTGCAATATGAAAATAGTATATGTGGAATTGTGGGACTTTGAATGTGTATACTAACCCCAATTCACTTCATTTCATATCGCATAGTGTAATAATAACTTGGAACAAGAAGAGGATACTCCCCCAATGCAACAGCCCAGCAACCCTACTTCATACCAATGCTACTATGCAGCACCCAACTACGGAATGGCTCCTATGCAGCAAATGGCCTATCCATACTATCAAGTACAGATAAACCCTGCTATGAATTACTGTCAATTCCCAATGCAATATGCTAATATGGCTCCTATGCATGTGCCATCTCCTGCACCCGTACCACAGCCAGTACATGAATGTGTAGCATGTAATGCAAGAAGAAAATGCAAAAAATGCATCAAAGAAGAAGAGAGAGAGAAACACTATGTTACTGCCCCCAGTTTCTGGAACCCCAGATCCACATATAATAAGGGCATATTTAGCAACAGGAATATTAGTTCTTCGTAGGTCCTTTTCCCCATCTCTCTTTTCTCTCTTCATTTTATATTCTATATCCACTACATTGAAAGAAATGACGACAGCTAGCATGTGACTACCACTGATGAATTGCAAATCACATATTCTTATTTTCTTTATCCATCTATAAGTATCCCCCTCTCAATTTAATCCATATTGACATATAAATAAATTATTATATCTCAACATCTATTTAATTATTGATTATATCATTCAAGACGGTAATATTGAGGTAATATTCGAATTGATGAATAAAGGTTTAGTCGATATACCCAAAATATTATTTTGAAAATAAGATAAAATAAGAAGTTAAATAACTTATTGATGAATAAGTAAAGAATGTCATATGACATTACATGGCCTTCCATTAAAATGTGGCACCAAGTGGTAAACGTGACGATCTCACTGAAAACCTTCTCTCTTATTCAAATCCCAATAAGGTTATATTTGAAACCTTGCTGCGGTCTTGATATTATTTTTTTTTTGGGCTGTACTATCACTAGCAAGATCATATTTTTATACTAATGCAAGGTTTATTTTTACGTCTGGAAATTACTTGAACTCCAACTATGTCTTGAGTGCATGAAAAACTCAGGTAAGCAAGTAATGGCTTTAAAGTACTGCAGTCTTGGTTTTTTCTTTTTGGTTTTTATCATCATTAACTAACATCAGTTCACTCTTTATCATTATTACTCAAATTATTGGCTTTATTAAAAAAAAATGAATCAGTAACACGAAATGATTGAGGGGAACCAATGAATGTAATTTATTTTTCAAAAAGTGTGAGACATCCTAAACTTTTTCCGTCCATTGAAGCTACGTTTAAAAAATATACAAACCAATTCACTTATCTCTGTGACCGAAAGGCTTGAAGTCGCTTCCATTGACCAAATCGTTGGCGTTAAAAAAAAATCAAACTTTTAAGCCAAATTCTGAGGGAAAATGTCAAGTGCACTACTATTTAAATTTGTCAGGTACACTTCGTCACCACTGGCTGAATTAGGTAAAGCTATCACAAGATCGTTGGATCCAGAAACTCCATTTGCCCTGAAACAAACTTGCAGTAATAACTTCAATCGAAATGCATTTTCCAGATTGACAATGTTGAATAAATAACAATTTTAAAGTCACCACTCCCATTCATAACTTTAATTGGAGATGTATCAAAAAATATATTGCTTAGTATTATTATAAAACCGTAAGAGATTACGTCCATACTCACATTATAAACGACATTGCCTATTCCTTATCTGGGTGTAATGAACCAATGCGACCAAGTGTGCCTTTGAACAAATTATAAACCAACAGATTGTCTTTCTTTTTTTTATATTTTGGAGCTTAAACCTTGCTTAGCTTCTATAAGATTGTTCTTTTTCAATTAATTATTATAAAGTAAGCGCGCTCGTTTTCAGGTTTTGGGATCACATGAAAACAAAGAGAAAAAAAATGAATGACCTTGGCGGCATAAAATAAAAAAAAAAGAAAAGTAGCTGATTTCCATGGATATCAAAGTGATCATGTTACTCACCTTGGATCTAATGCGTTTACCAATGCCACCTATTCTTTATCATAAAATGGCAAGTACACCTAGGATCTGTACCAAAAACACAAATAAAAGCATATTTATGTATGCCGATTCCTAGCACAAAATATCCCTTCAAGACTTTATATTCAAAAAGTGCTCTGTAGTATCCGTGGACACAAAAACACAAAAAGAGAAATAGGAAACTAAACTCGATTCATTTTAAAAAGTAACTAACAAAAAAAAAAAGATGAAAAAAAATCGCATTTTTCTTTTACCTTTGCCCCTTTTTTCCCGCCATTATGACACAGTTTTCCATTTTAAACGGCAGCTTGTGTGCCTGTTTTTTTTTTTTCATCATATACAAGTTTATCTCAATTAGACTCATCTTCATATTTTTATGCAGTTCTCTAGCTCAGTATCTGTTTGGAAAAAAAACTACTCTTGATTTACAAACGAAAATAAATTTTATCTCTGTTCATCCTTTTTTTCTATTCCTCCCCATTTTTTTTTATTTTGTTAAACCTACCCCACTTTTAACTCTAATTGGGGTGCTGTATTGTATCCTCTGATTGTAGTATCCAGGACGGGGAACAGTAGTACGATTATACTTTTTAGGTATCATCAATTGGAGGATGTACCCATTGATTAGATGACAAACGATCCAATCATCTTCATTGCATATTCTAACATATGAAACCCAGACAACACTTACACCTTTCTACTTTGCAAACACGTCACCTTGTAATATAATTGGCAGCTTCTCCTTTTTTAACTGATCAGCTGTACCAATACAGCAAGAAAATGAAAGTCTTGTAATGATGAGATAGATCACACTAATTCACAATTTTGGCAATCATTTTTTTATGACTCAACGGATGACAAGAGATATAAATAAAAGATTTTGTCGAAAATGAATTAACAGACTTTTCTTTCGCCTATTGTTCACTTTTATTAATTTTTTCTAAAAAATAAAACAAAACCTTTATCTTTTTAACATGAGTAACTTTGGTACTGATCCTTTCGGAACAAGATTTTTTAAGGTAAGTTGGACTGATCCAGTCTCATTTTTATTTATTTATTTTCACTTTTTATATACAAAACTCATTTATTTTATTTTCTTTTTATTCTAATAAAGAATAAAAACCGCCGAGATGAAGAAGAAGAGGAAGAAGCTTCATCATCTACAGGCCCTTCAAATAATAACATTGCTTACTATTACTACCCAACTCCTGGTTACCACATGGTTCCTCCTTCTCCTCAGATGTATTTCACATACACTACCAATATGTTCTCGCCATACATGCATCATCCTTACATGGTGCAAAATCCACAAATGGTACCTGTCGCAGTAGCGCCCTCTAGTCCTCCTACTTCACAGCATGTCACTTGTACCAGAAACAACAGGTGCAAAAGATGCAATAGATGTAGACAGGAAGATGCTACTGATGGGCGCACTTTTTTGAACCCTCGAAGAAGATGAATCGAATGGTTTCTCTCTTATCAAACTTTTATAACTATCCCCTACACTACACATTTATGCATATATATATCTTATGTTAAATATTTTACCTTCATTAAAACATGTACTTACATTAAATGTTAATAACTAAACAAATAATAAAGATAAAAAAAAGTATTATATACAACCTAAAAGAACATTCTGGGCATTAAAATGCTTACTGGTTTTTTCCAATGAATTTGCGTATTCTGTCTTTATTTTTGCGTGTTTTATATATATAAATATACTATAAAATATACACACAGCGCAAAAATAAAAACAGAATACGCAAATTCATTGGAAAAAAACCAGCAACTATAAAACTATCTGACAACCATTTTTTCCTTTTGTGTAAACCCAATTGGCCAATCGGATAGGTTTTAGCAACTTGAGAATGGATTCTAGATTATTGGGGGGGGCTACTATTATACAACATTCATTTTTTTAGTCTCTACTGTATTCATGTCTCCCGTGTGCTTGTTGGTAATGGGAGGAGACTTTGATGAAAAAGGGGCGTTATGTTTTCAAGTTGAAACATAAATTAAAAACATTAAACCGCCTTCCTTAATTGTTTATTGAACCTTATTTTGCTTTATCTCTACCCCACATAAAACAGCGTTAGTGTAACGTTTTACTGCATACCATTGTTTTTTAAATTAAAAGTAGACTTATTGCATATATATATATATAAAAAACGATGTGTTTCTAAAAACGTATTTCCTTTCAAAGTCTCTTGAAAAAAAAAAAAGAATCAGGAGATTTTCTTTTCTTCATATAAACTTTATCTTATAAATGGTAATGTATTTAAAGTATCCTCATCAGATGACGATGTTCTCTACTTTTGGGATGTATTACTCCCTCCCCTCATTCTGAAAAGATCGTTTCTGCTAACAAGTACTTCTTTTTCGTTGAGGAAATAAGAATCCCATATCCCTATGCTTTTTTAATGACTTCGCATTCTTAAAAAAAAAACATTTTCGTTTTAGAAATACTAATAACCTTGGGTATTGCGTACATGAACTTTATTAATACGTATGTATTCTATAATTTGATACAAGAAAAAAAAACATCAAGTTTACTTCAAAGACAAACAAGATAATCTATTTCTCTTGAAGTTACGTAATGAGCAGCAAATATTTTATTTGATATAAAAGGCATTGTCCCGAGGAAGCGCCGTGGGTGGGGATTCCCGGAGAGGAGAGTCGCCAAAAATGTAAGTTATCACCAGATCAGCATCCTGTTCGATTAAAAAACGCGTGATGACTTCAACTATTGCTTCGGCTTGAATATAATAAAATAACTATAACTGTTAAATCAAATTAGCATTCAATATTCATATAAAGCTGAACCATATATTTTTACTGTACAGGTTTATTTTTTAATTTGTTTTTAGCTAATGGTTTCCAGTAAATGTTTCTAACAATAAATCAATCAATTACTTTAGAAACCTATTCGCATAAATGACAGGTTTACAAACAGACTGTAACTTGATCTTTATTTAGCATGAAAAGAGAAAACAGTTACATCCACCTTCTATAAAAAAAAAATCGATAATCCACGATCAATTTTGTCATGTGTTATACAACATACACATATGGTTTATCTTTTTCTAGAGCTTTTCTTTTCATTCGAAAATAATATATACCAACCCGTCACTATTAAAAAGCATATAAATATTGATAAGACAGCTTTAGTTCAAATGAAAATAGGTTAAACTCAATAATTGTAGAAGGTTGCTTTTTTTGTATTTATAGAAGGCTATATTCAGTAGGGGTTTTTTTCCGTGTTACTGGAAGTGGCTGAATATTTGTAGTACGAAAAACATGGTGATTTAAAGTAGTAG
The DNA here is from genome assembly GCA_024140265.1 of Backusella liffmaniae. NCBI lineage: Eukaryota > Fungi > Mucoromycota > Mucoromycetes > Mucorales > Backusellaceae > Backusella > Backusella liffmaniae. Next base: position 22,329 of record VCJE01002934.1, on the reverse strand, counting down.
AAGGATGATGGTTCTACTGTTTTTTTCAAGAAATTGAGAAAAAATTACAAATTGATGAGAAAAGGGGGAAAAGATTTTGAGAAAGATTTTCAAATTAACGAGAAAAGCACAGAGAATAATTGAGAAAATAACCAGACGACGCAAGAGTTCATTTAGTTTTCAACATCGATGGATTATCATAATTTGTTGATTTTTTATCAAATAAAAAAAAA
>VCJE01002919.1:1701-24899 GCA_024140265.1 Backusella liffmaniae | reverse complement strand
AGGCCTCGATCAAAGTCTGCCACTTCTTGACCATGGAACGGAGCTTGTCGGTGGTCATATCCATGCGGTAGAAGTTGGTGAGACAGTTCTTGCCTTGAATTTCATCAACCTTGAGTTGAATCTTGCGGAAAGAACGGGACTCGTCCTTGGAGAGATCACCAAGGGACATCTCAACAATACGACCGTTCAAGGAGTCGTTGGCGTTACGGAGACCTTGGGTACGGTTGACCAAAGTCTTACCGACTTGGCGGACCTCAAACATGGAGGGAGCTTTGATATCATACCAGTCCTTACGGGTGAAGGGATCAATACTATTTACACGCTGAGTTATTAGACCCTCTTTCATTCAAATTTGCATTTGAATTCATTCAATTGACTTACACCTTCTTCTTCAAACCCTTCTTTCCCTTACTGAGACGTCTATTGACAAAAAAAACAAGTACTTAGTTTTCAGCCCATTTCCCCTCTACACACACAATCGATCTTTACTTGTTCTTGCCGACGGCTAAAAATCATCAATTAAAAACAAAAAAAAACACATCCATCGGTCAGTTTGGAGAATATATACAAAGAGGTTCTCATGTTCAAACTTACCCATGGTGCGATTACGACAGATAAAAGAGAAGGCTTGATGGATGGCTGACCTTACACTTTCTTTTGTTCCAGGACTTTTTTTCTGAGTAATATTGAGATGTGCGCGCCAACCAATTTGCCTTGTCAGGGCAATTCGTATCCGGCTCGGAATATCACGTGTGATGCTGATTTTGCATTGTCTGTGTGTGCACATTACCAAACTCGAATGCTCCCTGGAGTGGTGACTAATATGAGAATGAAAGTATAGCGGAAAATGCAGATTCCCTCTCTTTGTATAATATCATCTAACCATGGTAACTATTTCATAATACATGCACTCATCATCCATCCATATTCATCCATCCATTCTAGGGTAAAGTTCACGGTTCCTTGGCTCGTGCCGGTAAAGTTAAGTCTCAATGTCCTAAGGTCGCTAAGCAGGAGAAGAAGAAGCCCAAGACTGGTCGCGCAAAGAAGAGACAAGTTTACAAGTAAATGTCATGTCGCGCTTGTTTTATATTTATATATACTCATGCTTTTTAAACCTTATAGCCGTCGTTTCGTTAACGTCACTACTCAAGTCGGTGGCAAGCGTAGAATGAACCCTGCTCCTACTGCAGGTCCTTAAAGTGAATAGCCGAGTCAGTTGTCGATATTTCTCTCTCGTACACCTTCCAGAAAGCGAATCGAATAACAACTTTCAATCATATTCATCGTACATATATTAAAAAAAAACCCCCCTTTCCAATAAAAAAATCCATTCGACCTCAAAAAGCGTAGTATCGCGAAATTGATGTTTTAGGATAGCTGCGGTCAAAGGAACTGATAGGAATACTGTTTGATTTCAGAGTTTATTGGGCATAGCAGCGATAGATATTTCTTTTTTAAAGTTAATTCTTTAAGAGAGTCGAGTGATAGCAGATTATGTTGAATTCATTTATCCATTTCATTTATTGATATAAACGCTATGTTTAAGAGCTGACATGCTTATGACCTAATTTATCACTGCTATAAATATCTATTTCTTGAAGGCTTCTCGATGGATTATGTAACCTCTTTCGAGAGCTTTCAATGATCACATTGTTTGATCAACATGGTCACTGTTGGCCTTTTTGGAGTCTACATGATAATTAACGTTCAGAATGTTTGTCTCACAAATTTCGTTGTGCTCCATAGTATTCTGTTATAAAGATGCCTAATCGTAATGGACTCAACGAGGTATCAACCAGCAAGATTAAATGCCGAAAAAAAAAGAGGCAAAAGTTTAATCCTATTCTCTTTAAGTTATATTTTAAAAGTACATCAAAGACCAATCTATCTATCTTGTGAAATTTGTAAAGCAATTCATTTTTAAAGATATATGTATATATTCACTTCCGAGCTCTCTAGTTGCATACCCCCGCGGCAGGATACCTCTTCGCCCACATCGGCTTTTTGGTGTTCCACATCTTGGCTTTCATATGTTACTCCATCGCTAACCTTTGCAAAGTTTACCATTTTTTATATACAAATGGAAAAACATCTTGGATGTAATTATAGATAGGGTTTAAGCTTACTACATTTGTATTTTTTTTTTCGATATCTACATGTTCTACAATATGTGGGATAGGTATCTCAAGTTACCAACATAAAACCTTAAATATAAATAGAGACAAAAGATATGTGTTGGTTTAAAGTGTTCCCTTATATAAATGGTACCAAGATAAAGACATAAATATATAATAGGGAGGATTGTATAATATATATGAACAAAAGATGATTACAGTATGTTTGATGGAAGTTAAGGAGTAAAACGGAAAGAAGGATGAGTGTGACCAAGCTCATCGATGTCTTCTTGCGAAAGACCCTCCAAGCGATGGTCTCTCTTTCCAATATCTCTCTGTTTGTTTTCATATAGGTAGCGGGCTGAAGCGATAAAACTTGTAATGGTAATAACAACACCAGCACACAAGTTGATAATATGACCAACTCTGTAACCAGGAGCTTCTGATGGAAGATAAGTCCAAGTAGAAATAATACCACCAAGACAACCTAAACTGATGCTGTAGGCGCTAGAGATGGCACGCACCATAGGGCCCGCGTTGTTGTCTACACCCCAGGCAACAAAAACGGGACTACCAGTAAACCCACCACATGTAGCAAAGAAGATGGCCATATATCTAGCGCCAGTGTGTTCAACAGTCAAAAGAATAGCAAATGCTATTATAATTAAAGGTCCAGCAATGCAGAAAAGAATGGGGCCGCGTACTTTTAAGCGGTCGGATGCCATTGCAAGCAAAATACAGACGATTGTACCGCATGCGTAAGGAGGAACAGTCATCAGCTGCGAATGAATCGTATCGAAACCCATTGAGGCTAAGAGAGAAGGCTGTCGAGGAAAAAAATAATTAATACGGATATTCAAAATGAAAACAATGAATGTCTTTCTTACCATAAATAATGCAATGGAGTTCATACACAGAAGGGAAGACATCAAACCAAAGGACATCAAAAGCGTGTTGAGGTTCATGACGGCGAGCTTAATGTGATGCTTTTTTAATTTGTTCTGGTTATTGGTGAATGTCTCTTGGCGAATACGAAGTTCACCAATTCTCTTCTCCTCTTCGGTCAAGAAGGGTGATGTTTCTGGGCTTTTTGGAAGGAAAATGTAGCATATAACGGCAGCAATCATGGTAAGAAGACCCTCAAAAAAGAAGATATTTCTCCAAGTATGAATAATGCCCCATGAAGGGATTTTAGAGAGACCAATAGCAAGTAAACCTATTTTTTTATTAGTTGTGAATTTTGAAATGTGAAATTTCATTACCTCCAAAACCACCAGCCAAACTGGCGAATGAAGCATAGATACCGACTCTTGTTACAAGCTCATGTCGTCTATAACTATAACATTGAACAATAGTTAGATGTGTTATTAGGTGTGTTGTTTAATGTCGTAGCTTAGACTTACAAAGTAGAAAGCATATAGGAAATGGCAGGCATAATACCAGCCTCAGCTACACCCAAGAAAGAACGAGCAGCTATCATTCCTCCATAGCTATTTGGAAAACTAAGGCACAAGGTAATGAAACCAAACACAAAACAAATAAAAGAGAGCCATATTTTTGGACCAAATCGTTTACAAAGAATGTTCGTAGGACTAATGATAAAGCAAAAAAAATGAGATCTTTGTTTTTTTTCTATACAAGATGATCATACACTTCAAAAATCACATATGTAATAAAGAAAGCTGTGAGTGTAATACTGAATCGATTTCCATATAGTTCCAAATCTTCTGTCATGCCCAGCTGCTTTGCATTTCCCATATTTGATCTAATCAAAATATAGAAAGTGTCAATGTTATTATTTATTAAAAGAAAAAAAGTACGAGTAACTTACCTGTCGATAAAAGCTAAGAGGTAAACCATTGTTACAATGGGTAAGATGCGCATATCGTACTTTCTTCTGATAGCAGCTTCAACTTTGGGATCAAATATCTCAATGTCTTTTTCTAAATCTGAATCTACTGAATCCAAAGGTTTGACATCATCAATGTATTCAATCGTTACACCTTTTGAGTCCATCTGTGGTATTTGTTATTAAAGAAGTGAATAAGTAAAAAAAAAAAAAGTGACGAAAAAATAAAGAGATTGTGATAGTCCTCTTTTTGAAGAACTGGTCGGCTTATATACTCTTTTTTTTTAAGGGCACTATACATTCTATAAAATGAGCCAATTGGGTCGATATCCGCCAACTCCCACACTCATTTGGGTTGCGTCAAAGGATTAAAGAAAACCTCCTCAATTGACTGTCTGTTTTTTTGTTAGATATGGGGCAGTAGACTGAACTTTAAAAAATCATTTATTGCCTTTGGTACAGCAACCTATGATATTCTGTGGTCATAACTCAAAAATTCAATTCTTCTTTCTTTTATTACATTTCTTCATATCTATTCTTCCCCGCCTTTTAGTTTCTTGCTCTTAAAATTGGCTCCTGTAGAAAAATTCCCATTGTGTAATACGTTTTAAACTTTAATTCATTAGGTTGATTCATGATGGCATTCTATTTCTTTAATTAAAGTAAACCATAGCTTGTTAATGAAGATGGGTGGAAGACATTGTTCCCGGAAATAAAAATGATCAATCATTTTTCTCGATTTTTAACGGAATGAAAGTGAATGAATGAGAGCGAATGAATATCCTGGCAGCTCTTCATAATCTTTTGTTCTCTCAATTAAGGAACACGTACGTTACACCTATCGGGTTACTGATCCACTTGAAGCACTTTCATCACTGTTGCACCCTTTAAAGGAAAGTGTCTTTGATCTGTTGTGTTATCTTCCCCACATTTTCATTTTCATTTTTCAAAAAATTCACATACGCTTGATCTCCCGATTGGCTCTCTCCACATTGAGAGACCATTTTTTCTCCCCTAAAAACAGGGTTCAAGCCGATCACCAAAAGAAGGCATCGGTTTAAAATGGTTTATTTCAGATAAAGAAGGCCTGTTTTGGTATTTTACGAATTTCTTTCGTCTCACTCCTTTTCCTTGTATTTTACTCACGAGAAATATGCTTTTTCCAAAAAAAAAAGAAAAAAAGAAAAAAACTACAAACCATCTATTGAAAACAGTAAAACAAAAAATATGAACGCATCAACCTAAATTTTTTATAGTTTACTTATTAAAAGTTAGAATAACATTATAAAATATAAATACAAAGCACTTATCATTGAACGAGTTTAGATGCATTTATTTATGTATTAGATTCCAATAGATATATTATTGGAATATATTTTAAAGAAGTTGAAGGCCTTCATTATCAAATCAATGACTTTTTATCATTAAATTCGGTCACCCTCACAATTAGTTCTGTCTCTTTTTTATTTTGGAAATGGTCGAGGGCTAATGAAAACGTTATTTAGACATCACTTTTTCTCGAAAACCCTAAAGTATTTGCTTTCTGAATAAATAACTCTAATTACAAATATGAGTAATGCATTAATATAATATTATTAAACATACATTATAAATCTGGTACCGCTTTCTTTAATACGATGGGATACGATTATGTATAATTAAAGAGGTTTCAAACCACCACAAAAGCTTCTTTAATAAACGTATACAAACCACTTTACCTTTTTTTCTTTGCTGATATAACCTGTAAATGTTACAAAAGTTATAACTTTATCAGAATGTTTGTTTTAAAAAAGTTAAAACTGTGACGCTTTTTCATTTTTTTCCCCAACGACGTTCGGCTTTTCATCCGTTATTTCATTGGAGCTCCCGGAATTAAGTTCCCATTGGATAACTTCGCTTTGCTTTCAATAAAAGGATGTGGCAATGGTGGCTTCAATTTATGGTACTTCAGCCCTTGTGGTTTACCCCACCTCGAGAACTGATAAAAAAGAACCATGAAATTGTGGTTCAATTTCAGTAAATAGATTTATAGCAAAGCCGTGAAATACACTTATTAAAGCGATATTAAAGTAAACTATAACAAATAGTAAATAGAAGACATCAGGAAAACACAGAGAGACTGAAGAGGCGAAAACCCACGTTAGAGAGGCTGCCCATATATTTCTGACCTTTTAAAGCACTCTGAAAGGCTAGGAAGGCCAGAAAGTCTCTAGGAGATGAGATTGTTGCCCGGATGACTGATTTTACAAATGTAAATTTTGTAATATTTAGCATAGGCAATTTGGATTTTGACATTTTACCAGTTCTTCAGTATACTATCAGGATGAAGATTATTTAAGAGATAAAGATCTAAAATGGAGTTAGAAACTTGTATTTCCTATTGCTATTTGATGAAAACGTTCTTCCCTCCTTATTTTGGCCATCAAATTTCATATATATGATCTCAATTGATACCAGGTTTATTGATTCAAACATTCGTTTTAGTGTGTTCCGGCCGAATATCAATGTTGGGCTATGACAATCAATCCAGGTTATTTCTTTCTGTTTCAAACTACTTCTTATTTCCTAAAACACACGCTATATATTTAAGTTTGTGGTTCCCCCTTTTTTTTTAAATGGAATTTCCCAATAAATATTTATGGGCTGTTTTGTCTGTTGTCGTTTTAAAGTCTAGATGATGGCACCTAATGTTTCACTCGGTTGCACAAATGTTGCTGCCATTCCTGAATGAAAAGCTGATATTTTACCCTTTCTATCGAGTAAAGTCTTCCATTGTTTCATCTCTCTCAATTGTTATCATGATTTGGCGAATTTTACATTTTCGGCAGAAAAGAAAAATGGGAAACGGTATAGATCATCTAAAGTTATTTATCCAAAGAACCCTTGTATTTGTCAAAATATAATGGTACTCATCTTGTGATCTCAGCTTGTAATTCGGTTAAATTTTGGCTTTGAAACCTTTTCAGCGAATATCTACGTTGTAATGTATAGATAATCGACATGCGACATAAAGTATTCCCTAAATATAAATGATTCAACCCCGTTTTATGAACTAAAATAGTGCTATGCAATATGACAAAGTATGCGTTAAAGCTTAAATTACAATCAGCTATTTAGATAGCTCTGGAATTTGATGGGGCTGTAATTAAAACAGTACAACTATTAAATACGCAGGAAGTTGCTTTATTTTATATGTATTAGCATGCTTCACACACTTGATTTTCTAGAAATAGAACGGATGTAAATAAATAAGTACAAACCGTAACCTATAAATATAAAAAAAAATCATGTTAGTACCAATTATAATTTAAATTTTTGGGTGATAGGAAAAGACCAGTTTATAGCTTCATGATTTACGTTTAGGATATAAAGCTTTCATTAATTTAGTCTAAATCAACCTCAACAAAGCTTATTGTATTCCAGATTTTGGGAGTTAAAACTTAGCAAATAATATGTCAACCGGGCTTTCAGAACATGTAATTGGAATTAAAATACATTTATTGGCTTAGATTTTCGATATAAGGTTCAATAAATGACGCGAGTAATTAGATGGCGATAATCAATTAATATTAAAAGAAGTTCTATATTTTCTGCGTAGAAACTTGACAAAGGTACTGGCATTTCTGTATCAAAATAGATAAATCAGCTACTTGATTTGTTGTTCAGCAACGAGTACCTTCAATTTCTGATGACATTATAGACTCACCATAAACTATCCGCCTTTTTTATGACAACAGATTCATTTGTAAATATAACAATAAAAAGTATGTATTTCACTTTTTTTTTTTAAAAAAAAGCGCTGATGTGTATACTATTTACTTTGTGAGAATATCAATATTTCAAGGCAGCTGACAAAAAGACATGTATATAGGCAAATTGGTAAATCCCACTATTTTCATTTACAGCAAAGGCGTTAAATATTTTTATATTTTGAAAGATAAGCAATTGGCAATCGAAAAATTAGAAACAGTTCTTTACAAAGAAATACACGAGTAAATAATAAAAATAGTATCAGGTATTTTTTTTTCCCTTATTTACGATCAGGTCAAAGCGCATCTGTTTTATAAAAATGATAAAAATAGTGTAATGTCAAGATCGACATGAGGTGTAATTAAAATACCTACCTGTTATAGTAGGTAGTGTCAATTTATACTACTTTAAAAGCTTATTTTTTTGGGAACAAATGGTATATTCGCAATTTGTTAAACGGGTGAAGCGTTTGATTATTTTATCATTTTATGTCATACTTACCGAAGTTAAAAGATATATCGGTTGATAAGATAGATATACTCTAATCCAGATAAATAATACGTTTGAGCTTCTTTTGAGATACCTTTTTTTCTAGAACCTTTACATATTTGTTCCTAAATGATCTATTTTAATCCTAAAAGTTATACTGATTCTATTTATTAATGGTCGATCTTCCAAGATCGATTTGTTTATAATAAAGTTTTTTGGAAACAGATATTGGGGAACCGCATAAAAATGGAAAACTTGTGATGCTACCAAGTATGTTTAAGTTTTAGTTTTGAGAAAAAAAAATAGTTTAATATTTAAAAACAAATTGAGATAGAATACATGGGGTTAAAACCATTAATTATTGACGAAAAAGTATTTTAATTTTACGTATTGTTCTTGAATAACATGCGGTATAAATTGAAAGTATATCCTTGACATTTCTAATGAGTGAATTCCTGGCTCAAATGTAAATTAGAACCCCTAATTTGAAATGTGCAAACCCTATTAAAAAATAACACCGCCTTTACAGGATGGCTTATTTTTATGTTCCTGTACAGATAAACAAAAATGTTTTTATGTGAGCTTTATTATTTCCATTTGGGTCTGCTTCTTACTATTGTTCTTTTATCTACGTTGAAGTTTTTACTATTGTTGCACAGATACTACTTGTAATAAATATATACCTTATGTTACTAATAATGATAAAGCACAAGTAGTAAAATGACTAATGCCTTTTATGAGGTTCTTGTTTAAACTTGTGAGTATTATAAACCCAGATATATTGTTCCCCCCGCTTTGCCAAAACATTTTTAAAACATATCCAAAGAAATATTAGGGAACAAGAGACAGTTGTAGGTATAAAGATAACTCGGAGCTTACATAGACTCCATCTATTATTAGAGTAGTTTATCGTTATAAATGTGAATGTAACTACACTGAAACATAGTACAAGCGTAAGTGGAAGCAAGTTGAGCTTTCAAACCTTATTTTTTTTTATTAGCAACATCTAAAATTGGAAACATTTCATGGGTCATCATTTTTTTGGTCATCTTGAATACGTGGCATTTTCTAGATCAAAACAAACCATAATAAATGAATAAAAGAGATAAAAATAAAAATGTATTCATATAGTAATACAGAAGACAATGGACCACTCATTTTTCATTCCGCTGGGTTTTGGTAATAACTTTGTTTAATTTTCCTATTTCTATTAGGCCTTCCGCGAAGAACGACGATGAAACAAAATACGTCAAATGCTCTTCAAGATCAATATAAGCAGCGAATTGTATCTCAGACGAACATCCAAACAATTTTGAATAGGAAATCTTCATTTCATTAATAAAGTAGCTATCGAGTGATGGTGTTTTGGCATGCTCACACTTCTTCGTTTTAAAATAGCTGGAACGTCTTTATGTTTATATTAAATGATATCTATTTATTTATGCCAAGGTACAAATCTACGGTAGAATATCCTATGTTCACCTGAAACTAGCTCTGTAGGAGTTTATTTTCAAAAGGGTTTTCTATCTAATTGGTCAACTGTAAGGTACCTTGAATGGAGTACCGCTATCAAGATACTTGTTGAAATATTGGATAGTGAATTGAGTCATGTGTATCAGATCCTTCTCACGAAAGTCAAATTGTATGTTCCAATATCTGTAACTTCGGTTTCTAGTATTTGCACCGAAAATTGCATCAAGTTTTCACACATCAATACCATAACCAAAATGCTCAAATAACTTATTTGAAGCACATGGTATCACAAATGATGGAGGAGATTTTTTCTATGCAGTAATATAAGCTTTCTCATCTTAAATGATGCACGTCAAGTTGCTAAATTAATTATTTATAGTCTTTAGAGCTGTAGCTGATTGAATTTTTCAAAATGAATGAATAATAATAATACTTGTAAAAAAAAAAAAGGGGGTGAATCCGCCGGATATTCGTTTACAAATGGGGGGGGGGAGAAAGGAAATAAACATAATAGTAAACAATCTCCATAAAATTTGGTGTTCAAAATCAGAAGCACATATTCTGTAACCCTTTATTTTTTTGAGTAGTAAGCTATGCTACGATTTATAGGTGTTACAGAAATAATGATACTAAATATTTAGAATATACAATAGGCATGGTTCTTGAAGTTCAAAATAGAAGATAAAAGTTAGTTATTCATGCAAAAATCGTAACAATTGACAACTCCTGACTGAATTTTAAAAAATAGCCATTTTCACTTAACGAGAACTATTTAAAGAAAACCGTATCATTCTATACCCTATTTCATTATTTAATTTATAAAAAAGAAAAAATCGAAGAATATTTATCGAGATTAACGCATTTACTTTTATCCTACTATAATGGTGGAGTATTATTTTTGAATCCAGGATAATAATAGTATGAAGATAGGCCAAGCTAGATGCACTTTCGTCATACGGGGAAATGGACGTTAGAAGAAGGAGGGTTTCTCATGTTTTTACAATTTGTCATGTCAAACCAACAAAGATGCATTCTAGTGGTTAACGTAAAATAATAAAAGAAAAATCAGGGACTGAGGCAAATTACCAAGTGTATTGCGGCGAAAATTTCTTCCAGAATGGTCTTTCTTATTTTGTCCGATATAACGCAATAAGAAATGTTTTTCTGTCCTTAAAGCGATCATCAGAAGAAAAGTCAAAATTTACCGAATCAAAACTAAACAAGTCTGGAATTCAAATCGATTCCCCGCTTATTTTATATAAGGCTGTCCAATTAAATCAAATCAAACAAATAGCAACTTTAAATACAAAAACCTGAAATGTAAAACGTTCAAAACACCAATAATTGTAATGACGAAATAAGTTTATTTTTATTTGAGTTGTATCAAAAGAAAAAAGAAGAAGAAAATACAAAATATCTTGAAACTAAAGAAAGAAAAAAGAAAGAAAGTATGACCTAAAGACCAAAAATCCATACCAAATCCGTAAAATTGAAACAAAATACACGAAATTAGCTACTGTGAATAAAATGATCAATAGAAGCAATAATAATACGACAAATGAATTCAAAAATATTTTTCGCAGTGTGGTACAGAAACGGGATATTCCGAATTGAAAGGTACAACTGTTAATCTGTTTGTAGAATACTATATGAGGTCAACTTGTCTATCAAGATGCCCTGTCTCCCTAAAAGTAGGTCCGAAACTGGACCTTTGAGAATTGGTCTAAAGTTAGATCCCCGCCTGTACCTGAAACATGGTGTAGGCCGTTGATAGGGTGCCATTTATATTTGAATGACATTGGACACCAACTATAATTACAGCAAGACAAAATGGATGATCTCAAATTCATATAAATATCCCCCCATCAATTGAAATCCGGTTCGTCGTTTTCTTTTTAACTACTTTCTACTTCTTTACAATATATCCTTACTCTAATGTTCCCTAATCCTATTCTTCAACAGATATTTTCTTACCTACCTTTGCCTGATCGCTGGCGTGTAGCAAGGTACCTTAATATATTATCTTGGTATTATTTGGACTCGTTACTAACTTGTTATTGTTATTTATAGAGTATCTCGTAGATGGAATTACAACATTAACGATCCTCATCTTTACCAAGACATTAACTTGAAGGGTCTTGAATTCAACACCTTATTGATGGCAATGCAACGCATTGTTGCCATTGGTCCACGCATTCGCACTATCACTATTGACAGTTGTTATTCCCAATTTATCCAAAACACTGTAGTTCCAGTTCAGTTCTCAAATGAACCTGATAAAAGACCTTTACTTTTTTCGCACATCAGAGCACTTCAGCCTGCACGTCGTCGTCAAGAGTATCTTAAGCATGGTTTTGAGTTACATAATCACTTTTCAGATATCTTCACTCAACTTCTTGATTTGGGTCGTGGCACTCTTAAAATCATCAAAATATCTAACTGCGACTTGGACTTTGAAATGACTGAACTTTTCTGCGCTATTGCCTGCCATGGACAATCATTAACAACTTTTCACTATGTCAACAACGGCGATAAGGGTTTGCATTCATCTGGTTTACTCCAAGCCATCGTTTCTGCTAGCCCAAACATGCGCCACTTCCGTGGTCTCCATGCAGGCATGGACGATGCTGTCCTCATGACAATGGCAAGACATTGGCCCTTACTTGAATCATTGACTTTGTGCAGTATCAAATCTAAAGGTTTGTTGGAACTTACAGGTCTTATCAGCGAAGATGGTCATGAACTCCGTGGTGCTTCTCCAACTGGCAACATTTCCAATCGTGCTTTCTGGGAACTCCTTTGCAAGTGCAAAAACTTAAAGACCCTCGAAGTCCATGACCTAGCTTGTGTTACTAATCGCGACCTGGCCCTTTACAACAATCTCAGAGACACACTTAAAGAGCAGCAGGATAAAACTGCACGTGAAATGCGCCGCTTCAGACCCTATGATACCCAGAGATTTTCTCGCAGCAACAAGCCACTCGTCACCAATCAAAACAAAGATTTACCTGGCTCCTCCCTCCGTAACATTAGAGTTACAAAATATATCACTACCCCATTATCAACTCCTGGTTTTCACGATCTTTTACGACTTTTCCCTAATTTGGACCGATTTGAGTATGCCACTAATTTCTACACATTTAATAATCAATTCGAAGGTGTAACTATGGACATGTTTGAAGCCGAGAGAGCTGCAGTTGCAAGTTTTATGGAAACACAATCCTTACATTATCAAGGAGAATGGAAAGAATCCATTACCACTGAGCAGCGCTTAATGGCTGGTATGACATCTCGCTCTGACCAACAGTAAAAAAAGCGAAAAATAGCCCATTTTTTAATATACCCTCCTTTTTTATTATTATTATTAAGTTGAAATAAATTTATTTATTAATGTATATATACAATATAACAATGCAAGCTTTTCTTTTTTTCTTTCTTTTTTTCTTATTACGCTCTATTCATAAAATTGAATATGACTGGAGGTATCAGGATTGTTTCAATTTTAAGAGAAAAACTCTTGTTTAAGAAAATAAGACTTTTCTGACTTTAGAAAACTTGGTGAAACCTCTCTTCCCTCCTCTCCAAGATTTCCCTCTTTCCAATTTCTCCCTATGGGTGGCGTAGTGATGTGTGTTATATTAAATCCACCTATCTTTTGTATATTGGCTGTTTTCGAGAATAGTTATGATAAACTATACGTATTTGTCATGGTTGTTATTATCAAAAGTCGTATATAAAAATAGTAAGTACTGATTTATTTTTTACGATTGCAAAGAAATCCAGCTCGTAATAATGTGATGATAGTAATAATGTTCCTTATTAACCGCTTGTGGCTAATTAAAAAAGTTAAATGTAGGGTCCACTTAATGAAAATAAAAAGAATTAGCATACATAATCTATTTCTTGGGAGGCTGTTTACACAGTGGCGATTTTATTTCTTCTGTTCCTCAGTGCTACGCGTTTGAAAACAGGCTTTACTCTAAAAAAGGAAAATTATGATTGCATTGTTGGTCCGTGTCCTGTGAGGTGATCGTTTATTATTTTCATATGCTTTTCAATCATTTTCTTGATACTTTAAATAACTATCTGGTACGGGGTGTTTGCTCAGCCACAACGACTTGTAAACTTACGCCTGATTTTTTAGTGTTATTGCTTTAAATGATATTTAAAAATGGCAAGACAGTTCTTGTTTGTTACTATTGATGATAATAGTATTAAAAAGATGCAATGCAAAAAGATAAAGTTTTATTTGTATACAATCACACGATCGATTAGAGAACATTCGAGTTCTACACGACTCTAAGTGTGTGTAATAGTTTATCAGAAAAGAAGAGGGAAAGATTTTATCTTTTTTCAATTTTAGCACTACAATGGGCTGACAACGAAATCCTTTAGGGCTGATCGATTTTTTTTTAAAAAAAGGATACATCATAATCAGTTCACATGGCTGTGCTACTGTAGTGCTTCACCAATGACAATCAAACAAAAAATATAATTTATACGTGTGTCTAAAAAAAGGTCATTTTTTAGTGCAACAAATTCTCTTTTTGGTAAACAGGCGTTTTGCACGTTTCCAATAATTACATTACTTGTCTACTGCTCATTTTTTTCTCTCTCTTTTCTTTCTTCTTTTCCTTATCCTAAAATATACGAAAATATAAGTGATTAAGCTTTTTACATCGTCCTCCCTTTAACTTAAACCCTTCTAATCCTCTATCTTCTTTTCCGGAATAAAGCCAAAACCACCCCTCCATATCCGTTATCCTTTTTTAATTGGCTTTTTTAATAATAAAAATAATTAAAAAAATATATAAAAGTAAAAAATAATAGTAATAATAAACAATAAATATAATGGCAGACCATTTCAATGACACCCTTATGTTCCATTCTGCAAACGACAAGGTAAAATAAATGAAAATAAAAAAAAACGTGTGAAAGTACCAATCATAGCTGACCTTGTTTACTTTTGAAATAAATTACATCTTGGTTGATATCTTACGTTTTTCTTCTCTTTTCTTTTATTATTATTTAATTTTTATTTTTATATTTCTTGTATTTCTTGTACTTTTCTTTTATTAGATATACGATACTCAGATGATCGAGGTGCCACAAAACCTCGCCCCCGAACTTTACAGTTATGAATTCCCTCCCAAATCTCGTATCATGTCTTTGGTAGACTATGATGTGGAGGACAATACTTTCAACTTCTTTGACGAATCCTCTTTCACTTCAGCTTCCACCGCTCATCAAAATCATTACGACTACTACTCTCCTACTTCAGATAGTTTTTATTTGGATGAACAAGACGGTTTTGTAGATGACAGCCAGCTTTCCCCTCTTCAACTACCTTTGCAAATATCTTGTTCCCGTCGTAACGAAAAAAACCGCCACGATCGTGAGCTGTCTTGCGGTTCAACAGACACAATTACTTTGATGAACAACAGACACACTGAACCTGTCGGCCCAGCCTCGTTTTTATCGACCAACTGTAATATCGCTCTAGATCCAGTTGATGAAGAAAGAATTCAATGGGATCAGTACGGTACTAGAGAGTCAAATCAATGGTATCCGAATGGTAGGAATACTATAACATCCAACAGCAAATACAGCAGTTCATTAAAATTTAATTTAGTAGTTCGTCCCAGTGCTCATCCATTCAGTAGACCAACTACGCCTCATTTTCAAAGTAATGAGAGCGATACACTTGGTGATGACACCAGCAACATCTCAAGCAATTCAAAGGTGGTTCTTATTAAGCTTAGTAAGAATAGACCACCAGTCCATTGCGCATCAGACGGTAGTTGTGCGGGTTTCGGTTCGGACGAAGGCTACGATGACGAAGATGAATGCGACAATGAATTGTATAGCCAAAGAGAATTACCAATGGACTCAGCCTCGGTTTTTATGCCTCTTTCAGAAGATGAGCAACTGCTGGACAGAGAGCATCTTTATGAACTTGCTGCGCTAAAGATCCAAGCCGCGTGGCGTGGTTACCGAAGTCGCAAGCACAATAAATCCACAAAAATGGGTGTCCTGGCTGGTCTGGTACACATCAGTGAAAGTATAAATCATCGTAAAACAAACCAGTTACATCACAAGATCTACATGCTAGACCGGCGGGTTCAAGAAGAAACAGCGATGCGAGTTGCTTTTGAAAAAGCAATGGAAGACATGGCTATGCTTGTTGATGATCAACATAAAGTACTTCATGAGCGCGTAGAACAAGAGATCAATATGCGTCAAGCTTATGAACGAAAGATGGAACATGCCCTTTCCCAAATACAGCCCTTGGAATCTCGCCTTCGTCGAGAAGTAAATGAGAGAGCCAACCTGGAATCCCTTATGTCTCGTGTTGTTGACCAATTACAGGATTTAAAGATTCAAGTAAAGGAAGAAGCAGATGCTCGCAAGGCTATTCAGAAGAAATTAAACGACGCAGTTGACGAAATATCTCAATTAAAAAAACGAAATAACGGTAGCAATAGTACACTTTCAACCAGCCGCTCTTCTGCAGCTACATCCATTCGTCCTGTTTCAAAGATGAGCGTCCGTCCATCAGCTCGTCCAGTTTCAAGGATGGCTACTCGAACTCCTAGCACAACCATCCCTAGTCCAGGTACACCTGCTACCCAGAGACGTCAACTAATTACTCCAGCATTAAGATTAACTTCTACTGAAAATGTCAAAAGAACTAATACTCAAACAACATTAAGGAAAACATTAAGCCGAAAGGCATAAACGAAAAAGTATTCTTATCCTATAGAAAGGAAAACCAAAAAAAAAAAAAACTCAAAAAAAATATCCCTTACAAATAACCTATACCACATATTTTTTTCTTTCTATCCCCCCTTTACTTACTTACTTACTACTTGCTATATTTTTTTTTGCATACTACTATCGCTAATATTAACCCTTCATTAGTACATAATTAAAAACCCTTCTCTTATCTATCTAGACCTTATTTGATAACTACCGCGTCATAACCTATATTTCTGTATAATGATTAACGTTTTCGGTTTAAGCATTACTAGCTGTATTACAAAATAAATCGTATCACATACCGTTTTTTTTATTATGAAATTGATCATCAATAATTTACCAGGTCTATATTTTTTGTCTTACTATATCCCAATAAAGTAAATAATAAATACATTATTTTATTCTTAAATATTTGGAATGAACTGATGTATAAATCCTGTCAAAAAAATAAAGTGCCATCCCTGTCATTAATGCTTTTTGAATATTCCGTTTTGACGTGCCAGAGGGGTTTTGCAGCCACGAGGTATAGCTGTTACACCCGCACTTAATTGGTGTGTCACTTTTGTTGCCTCTTTTTTTCTTTTTTCCTGGTTGAGCTCCGACTTGAAAACACCTTAACGAAACTACAATTCAATTTTTTATTGTTGCTTAGCAATTATTTCATCAAGTTCTAAAAACACCTTAAAATTGCATTTGCATTAAATAAATTTAAAATATTAGCGCTGGTTAAGTACATAAAAATTTATATTTAAATATTGAGCATTATACAGTGTACGCCTTGCTGTCATGTAAATGAATGTCATTTTTTATTCTCTCCTGCTGTGTTTCCGAAAGAAAGAGACCCTTTTGACAACGAAATTTCTACACGTGTGTTATGTCTGTATTAACGATTGAAAATTACACAAAGTTGACACTTTGTTTGTTTTTGTAGATTGACATTGGTGCATATTTGTTTATGGAAACGTGTGATATTGCTAATGATCATATATAGTGGAACCAATCAAACAACTTAACCTTTTGAAACAAAAAAAAAAGAGTCCTTAAGACCATTTAGTTGACTTCATTTTGTTGAACAAATATGAAGGTACCCGTAGTACTCAGCTATTTATGAAGCAAATATTAATGATTTCCTGTAATTCGGTTGTTGTTATATCTCTACTTTTTCAAGTAAAGTGTATTCGGCTTAAGCAATAACCAAGACTTTAAAACATTTGCCTAAGAATACCCCACTATTTAATAATAATAATAATAATAATAAGAACAATAATGATAATAATAGAGAGAAACTATTATCTTTTATGAGTAATTTTGAGTGGACTAATTAGATTCATAATGGCCAATTATAGTTATGACGTTCATAGACACTAAACAAATGAATAGAAATAAGCTATTATTAATTAAGTTAAAGAATGTCACAAAGTGGTTTTCCTATGTTCGTTCTCTCTTTTTCTCTTTAATAATTTCATAAGCGGAAACTTACAAAATAGATGCTATGTTACATGTCAAATTTTGATTGACACAGAGTATATTATTCAATAAAATGTGAGATGAAAGTAACACCTGATCAATTCAATACATATGGTTAAATTTTTATGCCGCAAAAATTGGATACATTGTTTCCATATATAACGATAATACACTCTAAGATATTGAGATTAAAGTCGGTTAAGATATCCGCAGGCTATTTTATGATTATGCATAAAGTAAGACTCCATGTTATGCTATTCAGAAAATGGTATATGACATTTGATTGACCGGCTTGTATCTGAGAGTAAACATAAGTGATTAGCTTACATATTATCAAACCACAGCAGCACCTCGAAATTAACTGTGATCTTTCAAAAGAATACAAGCGGTGTTGCTATTTTTATTCGTCTTTTTTTTAATCTGCTAAACCGAAAAGAAAACTATTGTAAGATAAGATTCTAGAATCTGTAATGGTATAAAAATATCCTGGAAAAGACTGTTATCATTTCAATGTAATAGTATTATGGGACTGCTATAAATGGTTTTTGTTTAGATGTTATTATTTCTACTCAAATACCTGGGTTAGCAAAAGTGATGGTAGATTAAATTCGTCATAGTAAAAGTGCTATTTTAAAGTCTTTTTTGATGAGTTCGGCTCTATGGAGCAAAGGGAAGATAGTTTCCTAATCAAGCAATTTTGAATATGTTGGTTTGAATGCCATACTTGACAATATCAACTTTAGTATCAGATATTACAATTAAAGGTTTATTTATATGCTCTCAGTACTATTTTTGTTGCTGTTATAAAACCTAAGAGTGTTTTTCGTGCTATAGTTATGATTAAACCATATAAATAATATAGCTTGAATAACGAGTTCACGGCTATTTAGAGGGCGATGGGAATCGATATTTAATTCATGAATTTGGTTTTTCTGTGTTGGATCTAACTTCCCGAGTGGTAAATTGACAGATTTTAGCATAGTGCTGCCTAAAGCGGTGTTTGAGTCCTGGAATCACGAGTAGATAAGAATGTAAAAGTCATTACAATCTATAATTTAAGGCCTTAATATCTTTTGCCGAAATTATATATTGCTGGATTCACTTATTGGCGCAGAAAAGTACAGTGTATCCATAGAGATTTCCGTGACCTTACCTTTGTCCAACGGTGTCAATTTGAGTATTGATATAGAAAGAGCAATGAATGATCATGCCAGCCTTATTCCTTGAGTAGTACTGAGATAGTCAATGCTGGATCAAGGGTGCTCGTGATCTAGCTACGTTAAAATTTAAGGACGTAGTTTATTTTGATATTGGGACAAAAAGAAACAAATACAAGTATACTACAACTGCCTATATTTACCCATACCATAATCTCTTATACAAGGTATATTGATTTTCTTTCTTTATTATATTTAATAAAGGTTGTATGCAATGATTCAAGTGTAATGGGATTTTAAAGAAGAGATTTGGATAGTCTATGAGAGAATAATATAAGTTAATGTATTTGTTTTTATTATAAAAAAAAGAAAAAAAAAGTAGGATACAACTAGTGTTATATATAAAGTTTGAATGCTGCCTTAATTTGTTTCATGTTCTCGATGACCAGTTGCACCTTCGTGCTCTTCGGTCTCTTCATCACGTTCGGCGTCAAGGATTTCGGTATAACCTTGATTTCTTCGCTTCCACTTTTTGAATAAGAAGAATCCTGCTCCGAAAAGTAAACCAATCGATATCCATGAAAGAGCACCAACCATTAAAATAGACCAGATCCAAGGAAGTCCAAAGTAGCCACGATCGAGTGGAATAAGCACAGAGTCTATTTCCAATACACCTCCTGATCGTGACCCGGTACTTACTTTACCCATGTCTAGAACGCGTGCCCCATATGGTCGACCTTTCACGCTTACAATGTTGTTTCCTGGACCGGCTTCACGTATGATAACACGATCCTTCCCAGATAGCATTGTATTGTACTCGTGCGCCCCTAATAGTGGATATAGCCATTTCTTGTGTTCTTCTGCCTTAGGGACGATATGTAATTTGGCTATACGTTCCATTTTCACTGTATCGTTCCATAAAGACTCGAGATCAATTGCACCAAAAGCTTTATCTGTTGGGCAGAGTAAGAGATAATCTGTATCAATGGTGTCTAACAATCCAGTTCGCTCGAGTAAATCAAGCATCAGGTTTGCATTGATGCCTTTTAGTAAATTGACATGGGTAATGTTCACAAAGTGAGGGATCTGGAGTCTATTCACTTTGTGCACCACACCATTTGAAACCAATGTATTGTATTGTTGAATAACACCATGTTCTTCGGGGATCTCATCGTTAGCCCCCGTTCCTATCCATACATTCCCTTCCTTGTTGTTACCATTGATGGTGATTGTTTCGTTTGTTAAAGTAGTGACTTCAAGTATGTCATCTATCAGTTCCTGGTAATAGAGAATGGAGGAAGCAACATGGTATCTCAGTACAGTCTGTAAGTCATCACGACCTACAGGGTTTACCAAGTAACGTGAAACCAAACCCAAGTTTTTGAAGGCCTCGTTGCTAGGCGCGAATATTGTTATTCCTTTGGCGTTTTTAATCTCATTGACTACACCTGATACATAGAGTGTTGCGATAAATGTTGAGAAATCCAAATCAACTACCAGACTGGTGAATACATCAGTGGGCAATGATAACGGATCAGAGATGCGATATATTTCATTTCCATCGATGAATACTTGGAAATAGATAAATGGATAAGTAAATGAATACAAGTAAACACTATTTATAAGTACCCAGACATGTTTACTTACAATCTGATCCAACCACTCCAGAACCCGAACCAAACTGGATCGATTTAAGCAACTCCTTTCTATCATGGACACGCACAGATAACTTTTGATGAGCACCATCCAATTCATCTGAAGTATATTCAGTGTCCAATAGCATATTATTGCTAAGATCATCAGCCTTCCACGCACCATTCACAATATGGTAACTTAACCATCGCTTCTTTTGACTGTTTGGAATATTATCCTCGTCAATGACATCATTTGTTGGTGCCAAAAGGGTTATGTTTGTGGTTTCGCTATTCAAGTAACGACCCAAGCCGAATTCATCTACCAAGGAAACAAACTTGGTAGCATTTAATCCAATGAGGTATTTACGAGTATCAAAGTCAATTGAATCAGCGTAAGGAATGTCTTCTAGTTGGTGGACAACACCTATGTTTATTTTCTATAAGTAAACTTGAAATTAAATTTATGCGTATGTGATAAACTTTTACCATTGGCTGCTATAATGTCGCTTTGTACGACCCGAAGGCCATTCACAGTGATGTGTTCATTTTGAGCCGAGATAATTAACTCCTCACCTGACTCTGTTGTGTCTATTAAAGGGGGGCAATACATAAGCAAGGAGCTTTATCATGATAACATATTTAAACATACATGTGTATTTGCCATTTGTAAGTTTGTCCATGTATATGGGTCGAGATATGATATCAAACTTTAGCAAGTTTGTAAAGTCATGTTTTCCATATTCTGATAAAAGGTAGTTCTTTTCAACTTGATTAAACTTATCCAATAAATATTTTGAAGAGATAAACGTAGTAAAAGGACGCTCTGACTCTAGCAACTGATCTAGTGACACCTTTTTAAACAAATCATGTAGCCTTTTATCATTTTTTTCTACAACTTGAGCTAAATATTACGTAAAATAATAAAAAGTTCCTTAAAAGGTGAATGGTATGAGATGGATATTTTGTTTAAAAACAGGCACTTACAAAGAAGAGTAGGTGTAGGTAATACTTTGTTGATGACATGCATAGTTGTATTGTTATTCACAGCAATATCCTTCTCCGTAATGCGTGCTTCGTTGATATGCCAAAAAAAGGGAAGTTTGCTTTTGGTTATTTTAAGTGTTTGTCCGTCTGTTGGGCCCAAAAAGCCTGGTCTGACATAGTTTGATTCAATCAGCATTCCATTGTGGAATTCATTAGTACTCAAAGGATGGGATATGAGGTGGTAAAGTAATAGCTCTTGTGTAATTGGCTGATCAAAATCTTTGAAGGCTTCATTATCTGGAGCAAAAAAAGTGCCGGCTTCGAGGCGATTAATAGTTGGTATTAATCGAGTGTGTTGAAGATGGGTAATCAGAGTTGAGAATCGACCGTGCTTATCTTCTGAGAGTACATCAATAATAGTTTTATAGCCATTAACACCTAATGTAGTTGTAAGTAGAGTTACTACCCACACACTAGATAATTTCAGTCGCATAATAAACCAAAGATAACAGTAAAGTAAGAAGGATTATTTATATTTATAATATTTGCATTTTATTTTATATGTAAATTTCGTACAAACAAGTCTCGTTTAAAAAATTATCCAATGAGCTTGTTTTGCTATAATATTTTTTTATGTTTTATATAAATGCTGTAGTTTGTTAATGCATACACAAGAAAGATGAAAAAGCTTTTTTAAACCGTTTAAAGCTTATCGTAGTACTTATCGAGACCAGGAATATCTTCGACGAGACCCTTTCTCTTACGGACGGCACGGATGATATCGTAGACCTTGTTTCCGGGTTCGAGAGGGTTACCACCCATAAGCTGCCAGTGATCAAAGACAGCTTGAGGGAAAGCTTGACCACCAGTGGCGGCACGGAGATCGGCAGTGAAACCAAAAGATTCGTTGACGGGCAAGTAAGCCTTGACGGTCATCATGGGGGTACCAGGCTTCTGTTCTTCAGAGAAGACCTGACCACGACGTCTGTTAAGGCAAGAGTAGATACCACCGATAACGGAATCAGGACACTGAATTTCGACGAGGTAGACGGGTTCTTGGACACCAGGAGTGGCAGTCAAGACGGAAGCGTAGACGACACGACGGAAAGTAGGGATGATTTGTCCACCACCACGATGGATGGCATCAGCGTGAAGAGTGACATCAAGAATGTTGAAACGACAACCACGCATGTTTTCTTCGGCGACGGGACCTTCCTTGGTAGCCCATTGGAAAGCAGCAACACAAGAATCCTTGATTTCACCGAGGTATTGAACCTGCTTGGTGGTATCAACGACAACGTTAGGACCAGTACCGTCAGGACCGAAACA
Organism: Backusella liffmaniae; assembly: GCA_024140265.1. Taxonomy (NCBI): domain Eukaryota; kingdom Fungi; phylum Mucoromycota; class Mucoromycetes; order Mucorales; family Backusellaceae; genus Backusella; species Backusella liffmaniae. The sequence continues at coordinate 1,891 of VCJE01002919.1, read as the reverse complement.
CCAAATCTTACGAGCTTCAGTGACATCCCACTCGTACTTGTCGGCAAGGACACGGGCACGGAGCTTGAAATCATCCTTGGCAGAGATCTTACCATCTTCGATTTCGTTGGCAAGTTCCTCATCCAAAGGCATACCACGCATGTAGATACGGTTGTGCTTATTGGGGGACTTGGACAAACAGTCAATGGTA